>JBBMKE010281666.1:0-13887 GCA_037834125.1 Lippia alba | reverse complement strand
CATAGCTCAAGGAATGGCATCAATATCAATCATATATGCATGTGGGGACAAGAAAGAGCATAGAAGTGCAATTACACCAAATTCACCCAAAAACCTTAAAGAGCATTAATGGAAAACTCTTGCCTAGCCAACTACACCTCTAGAATCATATAAAAGCATTCAAGGAACAAGAAAGAATCCATAGAGTCCATCAAAACTCAGGCTATAACAAGAAACCAAATTTAGGCTCTAAACCCTTACTATTCACACAATTCCCAATCATGTTCTTGCCATGGATTATGCTTGCTATAACTATCATGAAAGATGCACAAGAATGAAAGGAATTCAAATATGCGATCACCTTGAAAAGTTATGCAAGAATGATGGTGGTGCTCGAGCTTGAAGTGATCAACAATGGACTAAAATGGAGGGAGCTTCTTCTTTCTCTTCTTTCTTCTTTCTTGGTTGAAAAATCAAAGTGTGGGGTGTGTGGGGGAGTGTTTGTCTCAGTGGGATGGCTGAAAAGGGAGAGAAAAGTGGTCTTCAAGTGTGTATTAGGGTAAAGGTAGGTCACTAGGGTCTGTGGATAGGTACACGTACGTTTAGGGCTCAATTTTGGTCCTTTAAATGTTAAAATGACTCTTCCAGTCGTATGAATGGCAAATAAATTCTCAAATAAATCAAGCACTCATTTTAATAATTAAAATACGCAAATAATCATATAGTCGAGTTCCAAGAAATTCAACATGCAATTACAAAACATACGATCAAATCATACAAACGCACGTAGCACATTCGTTCAAATAATTCAATCAATTCATTTAGTCATGTAAATCATTTAGATCACGTTATCAAATATTTCCAATTAATATCAAATAATTCACATAGTTACATAATTAAATGTATTGAAATCATGCAGTTAATACCGGACAGGGCGTACCTGTACGATCGAACGATCGGGCCGTCACAACCTCTCCCCCTTAAAGAGAATCCGTCCTCGGATTCACTGCTCGTGCGGAAACAACTCGGGGTAGAAGTTCTTCATCTTATCCTCCGTCTCCCACGTCATTTCTTCCGTGTCACCACTTCTCCATAAAACTTTGACAAGTGGGATTAGCCGATTTCTTAACTCCTGGAATTTTCGATCCAAAATCCTAATCAGCTTCTGAACGAAGGTGAGGTCCGGTTCCAATTCTACGTCTTCCACTGCCTCAACTGGTAGGACCTCTGACTCATCCCGATAGTACTTTCTGAGCTGAGAAACATGAAAGACGTTGTGGATTCCGGTCATATTTGGCGGTAGATCCAAATAATAAGTTGTTTCCCCGATTCTCTCCAATCTCTCAAACGGACAAAGATACATAGGGTTCAACTTCCCTTCTTTACCAATTCTTATGAACCCTTTCCGAGGAGAAGCTTTCAGAAACACCCTATCGCCGACCTCAAACTGAATATCCTTCCTCCGACGATTAGCATAAGTTTTCTGACGATCTTGAGCGGCTTTCATCCTTTCCTGCATTATCTAAACCTTATTTATCGCATTATGAATGGCCTTAGAGGGCTTATCTTTATCCTCGCCTCTCTTTACACCCTCCTGCTTTGTCCAATTCCACTCTTCCAAATCAAAAAACAGAGGGGAACGACACTTTATTACATAAAGTGCCTCGAAAGGTGCCATATTGATCAACTCTTGATAGCTATTGTTATAAGCAAACTCAATCAGAGGCAACAGCTCATGTCATGAAGTAGAGAAATCCAAAGCACAGGAACTTAACATATCCTTAAGATATTTGATCAATCTCTCCAACTGTCCATCTGTCTGTGGGTGAAAAGCTGTACTAAACTGAAGTCTCATACCCAATTCTGTCTGAAGTCCTCGCCAGATACTCGATGTGAACCTTGGATCCCTGTTGGATACCATACTGACCGGTACTCCATGAAGTCTAACGATCTTGTTGGAATAAAGCTTGGCCAATTTCTCAACCTTGTCCGTCATTCGAATAACTAATAAACGAGCTAATTTCATTAACCTGTCCACTATCACCTAGATTCCATCGTATCCACCCTTGACACGCGGTAAACCCGAAAGGAAGTCCATTGTCACTTGTTGCCACTTAGCTTCGGGTATCGGTAACGGTTGCAATAGCCCGGATGACTTCTGATGCTGCGCCTTAACCAACTGACAAATCAAACACTTCTGAACGTAATTGATCACATCACTCTTAAGTCCATTCCACCAATAATATTGCTTGAGAGCCTTATACATCTTATTCCCACCGGGATGGATCGAATAGGCTGACTTGTGTGCTTCGTCCAAAATTACTCGTTTCAATTCCTCGGGTACCACAATCCTAGTCTTGAACCTGAGTAATCCCATCTCATCAAATCCAAATGGATCTTCTGGATCATCCCTAGCTTTTCTAACCAATTTCTGAACCTCAGGATCCTGTCTCTACCCCTCGAAAATCTGATGTCAAAATTTCGATTGAATGGAAATCGTAGAGACTCGAGCTTAATTCTGATTAGCTCTAACTGGTCTCCAATATTTTCCTCTACTTTCACACTAGGCATACTAGCCTTCCTGCTCAGTGCATCCGCAACCACGTTGGCTTTGCCGGGATGGTATTTGATCACACAGTCATAGTCCTCGAGCAATTGCATCCAACGCCTTTGTCTCTTATTCAATTCCTTCTGTGAGAACAAATACTGGAGACTCTTGTGGTCTGTGAAGATCTCAAAATGCAGTCCATAAAGGTAGTGCCGCCACTTTCCCAAATCAAAGACAACTGTAGCTAGTTCGAGTCATGGGTGGGGTAGTTCTGCTCATGCTCTTTTAACTTCCTCGAGGCATAGGTAATCACCCTTCCATTTTGCATCAACATACAGCCTAGCCCTTCCTTCGAGGCATCCGTATAAACCACATAACCCTTATCACCTTCCAGTAGAGCTAGAACTGGTGCAATCGTCAATTTCTCCTTCAATAATTGAAAACTACCCTCGCACCTATCGACCCACTCAAATTTAACCTCATTCTTAGTCAACTGAGTCAGCGGGGCAGCAATTTTTGAAAAACCCTTCATAGATCTCCTGTAGTACCCCACTAATCCCAAGAAACTTTGAACTTCTGAGGCGTTTTTCAGGCTTTGCCACTTCAAGACTGTCACAATCTTGGACGGGTCCACTTCCAAACCCCTTCTAGAGACAATGTGGCATAAGAACGTAACCTGGTCGATCCAAAATTTGCATTTACTAAACTTGGCATACAGCTGGTGCTCCCTTAAAGTGTCTAATACAATCTTAAGTTTCTTGCGTGATCCTCGGGAGTCTTAGAGAAAACCAGAATGCCGTCGATGAATATGACCATAAACTTATCCAAATACGGGCAGAAAACACGGTGCATCATATCCATAAAAGCTGCTGAGGCATTTGTTAAACCAAAAGGCATCAAAAAAATTCAAAATGCCCGTATCGGGTGTTGAACCCCGACTTCGAAAAGTTCTCTTCCCGAATTTTCAGCTGATAGTACCCCTATCTCAAATTTAGTTTTGAGTAAACCCCTGAACCTTGCAACAAATCGAACAAATCCTCAATGTGGGGTAAGGGATACTTGTTCTTCACAGTTATCCGGTTAAGTTCTCTATAATCTATACACATTTTCAATGTCCCATCCTTCTTCTTGACAAAGAGAACCGGTGCACCCCACGGTGAAGAACTCGGACGTATAAATGCATTCTTAAGCAGGTCTTCCAACTGAGTCTTCAATTCTTTCAATTCTACCGATGCCATCCTGTAGGGGGTCTTCGAATATGGTTCTGGGCCCGGATACAAATAAATTACAAACTCTATCTCCCTATCCGGTGGCAGAGTACACAAACTCTCAGGAAAAACATTCGGATACTCTTTAACCATGGCCACATCACTAAACTGGTCTTGATCCTTCAACTTATTAGGAAGATAGGCGACAAAACTGGTGGCTCCACGTCTCAACAAATCGAAGAACTCGGTTTAAGACAAGAGAGGTACCGACTTAGATCCTTCTCCAACAACCAAATCCTTACCCAGATGCACCTTCTTCGCAAAACAATCCACCATGGCTCAGTGCTTGTATAGCCAATCTATTCCCAAGATCACTCTGTACTTCTTCATCGGCATTAATAAGAAGTCCGCTACATACTCCTTTCCATCTATCTTCATCCGTCTCTAAACTAGCCCCAAGTGGTGAACTCACCCAAAAGCACACATTTGCAAGTAATACAGGCAAGCACACAAGAGCACAAAGATCACGTGAAATAAAGGAATGCATCCTACCTGGGTCAAATAATGCATGGATGCTCGTGTTATAGACGCATATAGTACCTTCCACCAAGTCGTTGGGGTCCGGCTCTATGTTCTGCTCCTCGCTTTCGAGGGCATATGCACGTGCCTGCACAAGAGGCCTTTGAGCTCTGGGCTGGTATCCCGGATTCCGGTCGGGGCATGCAAATGCCATATGATCTCCTTTTCCGCAAATCAAGCAAAGTCCCAACCTTTTTTGGCACGTGTTGTATGAGTGAGTGGGACCACCGCAGTGCATACATGGAGCCTTGCCCTTTCGCTCCTCAATGTTCTTCGGGCCTTGAGGAGCTCGTGGAGCTTATGGTGGTGGAGCTCCAGGACGAGCTTTCTTGAATGGCCCTTTTTTAGGGAGAGCCGAAGCGTTTACCGGTCTCTTTCCGGGGTTGAAACCCGAACTCGATCCCGATCCTTATTGGTGCGAAGTCCTCCTTGCATTAACCGCATCTTCCACTTGTAAGGCCTTGGAGGTAGCTTTTGCCCATGTGCTCGTATTCACATCCTCTAGAGATTCTTGTATATCCGGCCTCAAACCTGCCACGAATTACATTGCCTTGTGGGAGTCATCATTGGCGATGTTTGGGGCGTAGAATAATAACCTCTCGAACTCCGCTATGTACTCGGAGATCGTCTTATTCCCTTGTTTCTATTCTGTAAACTCCTTCAACCTCTTGGTGCGTGATGCGGGCGGTATAAACTTATTTCTGAACTCTCGGACGAAAACTTTCCAAGTTATTTCTTCTCCGGCGGCCACAAGAATGATCCTCTTAGCTTCCCACCAAGTATAAGCTTCTCCTTGGATAAGCGTGATAGTGCACCTTGCTTTCTCCTGGGACTCACACGGGATAAGCTCGCATATCCTTCCAACCTGCTTAAGCCGCATCTCGGCTTGTAAATCATTCCTCTTAAAGAACCTCGGGGGATGTTGATTCTAAAACTCCTTCAAGATAACAGTAATAGGAGTCGCTTGCGGTGGTGGTGGAGGTGGAGATGCCGGTGGTGCCGGTGGCACATAATCCCTAAACCTCGGATCAATAATGTTGATGACTGAATTGACGAAAGCTTTGGCCGGTGGTGGTTGTGCCAGAGGTGTAGGAGATCTATTCCGGCGATGGCGCCTTTCTGGGGACCTATCCCGATGTCTGTGAGGAGGCATCCTTTAGAAAACAAGCTGAAAATGCATGTTTCTTTATTCTATGCATGAAAATGTAATTTAAATCATTCAGAGTTCAATAATTAAAGCATATAAGCACGTAAAAGATGCAAAAATGCAACACGTTGACAAGTAGTCCCTAAGCCAAATGACCTAGACAGACTCACACAACTTGAAAGCCTGGGTTTTGCAACCCGTGGCTCTGATACCACTCAAAGGGACGTAGCACCTTACGCGGGACACCACATCCCCCCGCACCAAGACCCGACCCGCAAATGAAACGGACAATCCATACATGAGCTAGATTTCATAGAACGAGGACAACACACACGCTAATCTAGATGGGCTAACCCTTGAACCAACGAGCATGAAATAGAGCTTAACAAAATCATAAAGTGCGGAAGCATAACATAATATACATTGCATATACATGTGAGCCACGGGCTCCACAAAATTCATACAATTCACATAACATGGCCTTCGCAGCCTCAACTACAAAAATAAGCGCCATAGGCGTACAATTCATAATACAAAACTAATTACATATGCAAGTGTTCAAGAGAAGCTAGAAACAAATGCAAGACCTGAAGGACTCAAATTCCCGCCTAGCTCCACCTGACCTGCACAAAAACCTGAAAGACAACCGGGTTCTGTCTAAAAGAGACTGGTGGGCACAAAAGCGGGGCTTACAATATGTATAAAGCGGTAAGTAAACATTCACATGCATAATATAATCCCATGTGTGGTTTTAAAATAATTTCCCAATCGGGCAAAAAAAAGAAAATTAACACACGGGATAATATCTATCAATTTCATTAAGGTCATTAAAAGTCCGGTGAGGGGGCGTGCATAAGTCTCCTTCCGCCACCTCGTGTAATTCATTAACATTCATTCATTTATTCATTTCCTTCTTTCATGCATTCATTATTACTTTCTGTGCACATACAAGCATTTACCCTTCTTTCTCTGATTTGGTAGACGAGTTTGCAAGGCCCTTCCACCCATGCATTGACCTAGAGGCGTACATGAATCCCCAAAAAGCACTCAGTGGCTATCCCTCACTATCTCCAATGAGGTCTAGTTGCACCGTTCATTGGTGGGACTAATATGAGGGATCCTCATCGGCCCTTGCCTCCCCGGTTAGCTACTCACACTAAGCCCCTAGCCCCTTTCTGTGCATTCATTCCATTCTCGCCAAAATAAGGTAGGGTTCAAGAAAATAAGGCTTTACGTTGGTAATAATTTACTCGATTGAAAACGACTCTAAATACATATATAAGTTTGGATATAAAACATTTCACACTGGGTCATAATAGTTTAGTTTAGCTATTAGTAGAGAAACCCACCTTAAAAGCCAAAAGAGAGCAAGAACAGAGTCTCAAGGCGCGGCCTCGTCTCCGAACAAACCCGGATTTGTGCAAAAAAAGTGAAGTGAGACATATGAGACCAATTAAGACGCTCAGCTATGAAATATGTATGTCATGACATGCATAAGAGGCTAGTGGATGCAATAAAGAAGTTCATGTGCACAATAAATGCATTCAAGGTCACATTCGAACAATTCTTTCTTTCATTCGGTCATTCGGTTCATATATGCATATAACACTAATAATCATATCAAAATGGACATAAATCCCACATAAATAACAAAACATACTCAATAATAAGCTTAACACACTTTGGGATCAAGATAGGGGTGGGAAAAGTCCATACGAGTGAAGAGGAAAGCGAAAACAACGCACAAAAACGGCGGAAATGGACTGCACAGGACCAAAGGCCATTGTTTTTTCATGCCTTAAATCCCAACGGCCATTGATTTGAGGTAGTAACTTCTTACTGTTTGCCTCATTCCAACGGCCGTTGGTTACCATGGCCAAAATTCCAATGGCCATTGGAAACCAAAAGCGGCCCAAAACCAAGTTTTTCAAGCACATTCGGCCTAAATCCCTTTTCCACATGCAAGAACACTTGAAAATCACTCGAGACACAATCATAAAGCCATGAACTCATATAAAAACATATCAAGACTTTAGGAAGCATCCAAGAAACGAGAATCATGCTCAACCCTTCAAGTGATCATGTAAAAGGGTCACAAAGGTGTATATAGAGCAATTAGACATATATGAAGGTATAATGGATCAAAGAATCATAATCTAGGCACAAGAACACTTGCATATTCTCACATTTACCAAATAAGGGGATGAAGCGGAACAAGGATTCAAGACCACACCAAAAGCATCAATCATGCTAGAACGCATTCAATTAGTAAATATCTTGCACAAAGGAGCAACAAACCTCATGATCAAGCATTCCCCTAACCAAACCCTTCAAATACACTAAGGCAAGAATATCCCCATTAATGCTTTAGCGAAGAAATCCAATCATAGCTCAAGGAATGGCATCAATATCAATCATATATGCATGTGGGGACAAGAAAGAGCATAGAAGTGCAATTACACAAAATTCACCCAAAAACTTTAAAGAGCATTAATGGAAAACCCTTCCCTAGCCAACTACATCTCTAGAATCATATAAAAGCATTAAAGGAACAAGAAAGAAGCCATAGAGTCCATCAAATCTCAGGCTATAACAAGAAATGAAATTTGGGCTCTAAACCCTTACTATTCACATAATTCCCAATCATGTTCTTGCCATGGATTATGCTTGATATAACTATCATGAAAGATGCACAAGAATGAAAGGAATTCAAATATAGGATCACCTTGAAAAGTTATGCAAGAATGATGGTGGTGCTCGAGCTTGAAGTGATCAACAATGGAGGAAAATGGAGGGAACTTCTTCTTTCCCTTCTTTCTTCTTTCTTGGTTGAAAAATCAAAGTGTGGGGAGTGTGGGGGAGTGTTTGGCTGGGTGGCATGGCTGAAAAGGGAGAGGAAAGTGGTCTCCAAGTGGGTATTAGGGTTAAGGTAGATCACTAGGGTCGGTGAATAGGTACGTGTACGTTTAGGGCTCAATTTTGGACTTTTAAATGTTAAAATGACTCGTTCCGGTTGTATGAATGCCAAATAAATTCTCAAAGAAATCAAGCACTCGTGCCAATAATTAAAATACATAAATAATCATATACTCGAGTTCCGAGAAATTCCACAAGCAATTACAAAACATGTGATCAAATCGTACAAACGCACGTAACACATTCGTTCAAATAATTCAACTAATTTGTTTAGTCATGTAAATCATTTAGATCACGTTATCAAATATTTCCAAGTAATATCAAATAATTCACATAGTTACATAATTAAATTAATTGAAATCGCGAAGTTAATACCGCACACGGCGTACCTGGATGATCGAATGATCGGGGTGTCATAGGTACTTCCAGAGGGAATAGAAGGGTATACAGTTTATACAGATGCCTCAAAAGAAGGTATGGGGTGTGTTTTAATGCAACACAGGAAGGTGATCGCTTATGCCTATAGAAAGTTGAAAGATCAAGAACAGAATTTCCCCACACACGATCTCGAACTAGCTGAAGTGGTCTTTGCATTAGGGAAATGAAGACACTATCTTTATGGAGTCATGTTCGAGATTTTCACCGACCACAAGAGCCTCCAATACCTGTTTTCTCAAAAAGGATCTAAACAAGAGGTAAAGACGTTGGCTAGAATTGCTCGAGGATCATAATTGCACAATCAAGTATCATCCTGGCAAGGCCAATGTGGTCGCAGATGCGCTAAGCAGGAAGGCTAGCGTATCTAGTGTAAAGGTGGAAAAATAAATTAAGGACGAGTTAGAGCTGGTAAAGATAAAAGCTCGTATCTTTAAAATTTCCATCCAACCGGTCATTAAGGAGAGATTGTTTGAGGCACAGAGATCCGATCCTAAGGTTCAAAAATTGGCATCGTTTGGATTTGATGATACCGGGCTTTTGCGATTCAAGACAATAGTGGTCGTACCGGATGAATTGAAATGGCTTATTCTTGAAAAAGCTCACCGATCTACTTATTCGATACATCCCGGGGGTAACAAGATGTATAAAGATTTAAAGCAATATTATTGGTGGAACGGGTTGGACATGATCAACTTTTGAAGCATTGTATGACCTGTCAGATTGTGAAAGCCGAACTTTAGAAGCCATTAGGGCTACTTCAGCCGTTGCCTATTCTAGAATCGAAGTGGGAATAGATTACCATGGATTTTGTTTCGGGTTTACCAAGAGTGAAAGGGGGTTATGACGGAATCTTGGTCATTGTGGATCGTCTCACCAAATCAGCTCATTTTCTGGCTATCCGGATGTCTGATAAGATTAGTAAGTTGCCCAAATGGTATTGTAATGAGATCGTCAGACTTCACGGGGTACCGGTAAGTATAGTATCCGATCGGGATCCGAGTTTTACTTCAAGGCTTTGGCAAGAACTTCAAGAGAATTTGGGGTCGAAGCTACAGTTCAGTACAACATTCCATTCTCAAACCGACGGACAGTCAGAACGGTTAATCCGGTATTTGGAAGATATGCTAAGAGCTTGCGCATTAGATTATCAGACTTCGTGGCACGAGCAATTGCCACTCATTGAATTTGCTTATAACAACAGTTACCAAGAGTCGATAAAGATGGCGCCTTATGATGTCGTCTATGGACGAAAATGCAGGTCACCGTTGTTCTTTGATCTAGAAGAGTGGAATTGGACCAAACAGGAAGGTGTGAAATGAGGAGAGAAGAAGGAGAAACCTTCTAAAGCTATACAAGATGCGATCGACAAGGTTCAAGTTATCAGACAATGGATGTTAACGGCGCAGGACCGACAGAAAAAGTATGCTGATCGTCGTAGGAAAGATCTTGAGTTTGAGGTTGGGGATAGAGTCTTTCTAAAGTCTTCTCCAAGTAAAGGAATTACAAGGATCGGTAAAGGAGGGAAATTGAATCCGCGGTACTTAGGGCCGTTTAGATTTTGGAAAGTATTGGAGATACGGCCTATCATTTGGATTTACCACCGAAAATGACCGGTATACACAACGTCTTGCATGTGTCGCAGCTTTGCAAGTACTACCATGATGAATCTGAGGTTTTACCGGTTGAGGAAGTAGAAGAAGTTGAGCTTGAACCGAACCTTACCATCGTACAGAAGCCGATGAAGATTCTGGATAAGAAGTTTCAAGAATTGAGAAATCGGCAAATCCCACATGTCATGGTTTTATGGAGAAGTGACCAAATAGAAGAAGCGACATGGGAAACACAAGAAAAGATGAAAAGGTTCTACCCTAAATTATTTTTGGTTGAGTAAGAGACTCCGAGGACGGATTCTTTTTAAGGGGGGAAGGTTACACCCCGGATTCTCATCCGTACAGGTATATGTGACACTATTTGAGTACTTGATTTATGATTGTTTGTGTATTTCATTATTTATTTTGTATTATTCTAACCTCTTTTGAGTTCTGTATTTTAATTGTGGAATTTGAATTCAATATTTGAACTTAAATGCGCATGATTGATATGTTTGCTTGCCGAAACAGCATGAGTCTAATTCTGGATTTTGTGAAATTTGAGTATGTATTATTATTATGAGTTATGATTATGTATGTGTGATCGTAAAGTGTTTTCGATCTCGTTTGAACCCTTGAAACCAACCCGCAACTCAACATGCTTTCCTACCGCCTAAATGACCCTACCCGGCTAAAAGATCCATATCTCCCTCTTAAAAAATAGAGCCAAACTTGAACCCATATCTCCCTCACATAATAAACCATCAGCCGTGACTTATTTTTATTTCATTTTTAACTCCCCAAACCCTCCAAAGAAGCTGCCCAGCCGAGACCAAGAAGAAGAGGAGAAAAAAGCCAATATTCATCATCTCTCCCAAGTGATCATCACCTTAATCTCTTGTTTTCTTGCTTATGTGAGTATTGATTCTTTCATGGAATCTCTCCCTCTTTCATTTGAGCTACGATATGCATGTTATGCTTGAGGTTTGCTATAGTTTTGGTCATATGTGCTTATATGAGGGTTTGAGCCCAAATTGTGTGATCATGCATCTCCCTTGGTTTCTTTTGAGTTTTATGTGTGTAAATTGATCCCTTGAACTTCATTAGTACTTGTATGAAGGTGTATTTAACGGTAGTTGGAGAATTCATGACTTTCCATTAATGCATTTTGTATGAAATTTGGAGATTTGATCTTATATGCCATCTCTTGCCTTGATTCTTGTTGGAGCTTGATTCCTTGCATGTATTGAAGTGTTTTCATTTGTTAAGGTGTTGGAGAAGTTTTCAATTGATTGGGAATGTGTTATGCCCTGTTTTAGGCCAAGTTTTCGTACCTGGAGGCTTCCAACGACAGTTCATTTGATGCAGAAACTTGGGAGTTTCTACATAGAATCAATGGCCGTTGGAAATCATAAAGGAAAAACCAACGGTCGTTGATTCTTCTCAGTAGCTCCGGCCATTTTTTGTGCTTTGTTTTCTCATTTCTTTTCACTTATATAATGTTTTCCCACCCCTAATATGATTCCTAAGTGTTTTAATCATGCTTATAAATGTGTATTGCTTTGTTATGTGTTCAGGAAGCTTGAGTTGATTTGAATTATGTCTCATGTGCATGTTTTATGATTCATGCATAAAATTGGGACTTCAAGTGACGTGAATGCGCATGATATGAACAAGAATGAATGTGAATGATTGAAATGATACGTGATCGCATTTCCATGACCTTACTTGATCTCATATGCATCTCATGTCATATACATGACATTGTCGTGCGTCATATATGGTCCTCATGTGTTCACTTCACTTTCTTCGCACAGATACCGGTCCTGTTGGAGGCGAGGGCAATTTCTGAGCTCCTTGTCATTCTCTTTTGTCTTATGTAAGGTGGGTTTTTCTTCTAATAGTTAATGTGACCTAATATATCCCTTTATGTGCAAGTTTTGAGCCAAAACCTATATATATATATAGGTCATTTTCGTGTAAATATTTTCAAGTGTAAGCCTTTTTCTTGTTTAATCCTACCAAAAGTTTTCGCCAAAGCATGAATGTAGCCCTGGGACTTAGTGTGTGAGACTATCCGGGAAGGCAAGGGCTGACGGTGGTTCTCTCACACTAGTTCCAACCATTACGGCGAAATGAACTTTGTCAAGAGTTTTGACAAAGAAACGCTAACCGGGCTTTTGGGGATTCATGTACCCCACTAGTCACAATGAATGAATGGCTGGGTCTTGCAAACCCGCCCATCACCCGGATTGCCCAAACGTGCGGGAAGGCCCGTAGACGGATTGCCCAAATGGATATTATGGAATGGTATGAATGTGCATTAATGAATGTTAATGATTACACATGAGGAGAAGGTTGGAGGTTGTAGACGCCCACTCGCCAGGCCATGATTGACCTAATGTTAATGAAAATGATTGTGATAATCCCGTTGATGCTTCTTTCTTGCCCACGTGGGAAATTATTCTAAAACTTCAATTGGGGTTATAACATGCATTTATATGTTTCAATTTTGCGATATTATATATTATGCCCTGTTTTTATACCCACCAATCCCATTTGGATTGAGCCCGGTTTTGTTTCAGTCTTTTGCTTACAGGTGTGTTCGTGCTAAGTAGGGATTCAAGTCTAGGGAGTCTTGCATACGTGTCTAGCATGTTGGTTTCATTTTCTACACACACTCATGTTATCATTTTTGTTATGTATTTACTGAATGCATTTTACTTTTCTTGAGGCTGTGAAGGCCATGGCTTATGTGAATATTATGAATTTTGGAGCTTGTTGCTCATTGTTAATATTGTATGTAAATGCTTCCGCTTTTCCTTGCATTACTCTGATTTCTTATGTTAGTTATTATATGGTTCAAGGGTTAGCCCGCGTAGCATAGAGAGTGTGTGTGTGAGTCCCCATTCGCCGTGATCGGATTCGTGTATGAATTGTCCGTTTCATATGCGGGTCGGATCTCGGTGTGGGGGATGTGACACCTCACGTTCGGGTGTTGCACTACCCCTAGTGGAAATAACAAGAATTCGGGAGCCAATACCACTCCCAGGAAGCTTATACCACTCCCTTTTAACTTGGAGTGGAATAACTAATCTCTAGTTAAACCACTTCCAAGAGTGTAAGTGGCAGTCCGCACCACCAACAACACCCTCAGGCCGATACCTTCTTGGTAACTGCTCGATACGGATACAGTCGGGGCCCATAATAATGTATCAGGAAACAATATTTTTCTTGCTTGGTCGGGAATCAGTTCTTAGTAATAATTGGACTAGAGTATATAATGTCCAGATAAGATCCTAATTCACACATAAAAAAATATTTTCCTTGTAACACCCCAAACGAAAGGTGCCACATCCCCCGCACTAAGTGTGACACCCCAGTTCTTCGATCGACTGAACCGGCGCCACGTGCCGACTTCTTTGTCTGCTTTATTTGTTAATTTACTTTTCTTGTTGTTTCCCTGCCCTTTTCTGTGCTTTC
>JBBMKE010281557.1:0-13888 GCA_037834125.1 Lippia alba | reverse complement strand
AAATGAGATAGTTATGGCCTTTTTAATATAAGGGTGGCTTTCATGGCGGGATTAAGGTTCGGTTAGGTTCCGGGCAATTTCGAGGGTTGAAATGAGATTCAAAACACATACCGAGCATACATACACATTCATAACACATAAAAGTTACACACACTCAAAATTCACACATTTCAAAAATAAACTCATAAGGTTTCGGCAAGCGTACATATAGATCATGCGCATATAAGTTCAAGTATCCAATTTCAAATTCATTCAAATAATTCATAAAGAAATTGAATAATGCAACGTAATTAAGAATATATACAATTAAATATAATTTAAAATACGCACATAGTGTCACATAGCCTAAACCCGAACGAATGAAAATCCGGGGTGTTACATTATGTGTCCCATTTGGTACGTTTGTGCATTTCATTCGAACCCGTTGCATACACGAGCATTACCGAGCATCTAAGTGGTTCATATTGAGTATAAGCCTTGTGGTTATGATTCTTATTTAGCTTAGGTGCACCCGGGGTGGTGTTTCGTGGTCCGATTTGATTCCGAGGTAAATCACAAGTTTGGTTTTTGGCTTCGTCGGTGTAAGGTGAGGTTAGGTTATAGTTAAACCCGATGATTTGTGCCCGTATGCCTTGTATGCGAACTATAGCCTTCTTTGTGTGTATGATCTGAATTGTTTTAATTCAATATGTGTTGGTATCACTTAACTACACTTCAAACCGTGTGCCTTTTATGAGCCGGGAAATGCTTGCATTGGAATTGGATATGAAATTGACACGGAGAGGTAAGCCGTAGTTGTAGCAAGGTTAAGGTACGTATCTTTAAGTTTTGTACGTTAGGATTAGAAGTGGGTTAAGATAAGTTTATGATAAGTTATGTTAAGCTATGATGGGCCTCAAAGTCTGTGAGTCAGGAAGCCCGGAACGACAACGGGTCATCGGGATAAGCCTGAACTAGTCTCCACTATGTAAAGGACCGACCCGGAGCTCACCAGGAGGTTTGGTTGAGCAATGGGAGCATGAGGGTTGAGTGTACGTGCTCCTCTCGTTCGTACGGATGGTTAGGGTCCCGCAACCCTTCCATCACTGGAGAAGGAGGCTATATGTTATGTCTGTTATGTATGTTCTATATGTTTATTTAATTATGAGGAGCCCAGAATGGGATTGTTACTCGTACCAATCGAGTTATGTATTTACTTATGTATGTAAGTATGCTTAATCGTTAAAGGTTGTGAAACGGGGATAGATTTCTAAGTAAGACTAAAATATGAAACCTTTGAATACGAGTTGTTATGTTTTTGTAAGATTCAATACGTTCTTACGATTTCAAATTTAAGAATCCGGTAAGCTTTGTTGTAATTTGAATCCCTATATGTATGTATCACGGGAAAACATTTGGTATGCAAAAACTATCCCCGTGATCATGTATCATACATGTGCTTGAAACTTGCTTTGCTCTATATATATGTAGCATGTGTGGGTAGCCCCTCACTCAGTCAAGTGGATCGATTGACACATCTCCCTCCCCAATCTTTTAGCTTATAGGTTCTTTCGTGGAGTTGGAGCTAGGCGGAGTCTTGTCAAGTTTGTGTCGGTCTGTATTAGGGAGTCCTTGCATTCACTTTTGGTTCCTTCAAATTTGGATTCCTTATGTATGATATGTATTGCACACTTGTACGTCTTTGTTATGAATTACCCTTGTCGGGTTTTATTATGTTTAAAAGAGGCCCGAGGCGCCCATGTTTGCATATGGATGGTATGTTTAAATTTCTGTCGGGTCGTGGCCAATGCATGCGTATGGATTTAAGGCTTCCACTTTTGCACTTGCTTGTGTTTGGTTTATTTGACAGGGTCTAAGTTTTGCCTAGCTTAGGGTGTTTTGTTTTGTCTCCCGTTCTCTATGGCTTGGTGAGGGTGCGGATTCTCCATTTCGTTACTCGTACCGGGTCGTAGTGTGGGGGATGTGGTGCCTCACGTGTGGGGTGCTACATCCTTAAGTGGTATTAGAGCCCCAGTTTACAAAACTGTGGTACAGTGTCGTTTTTAGTCGGTCTAGGTCGTTCGGCATAGGGCAATTTGATTTAAGTGTTTCATTTGCATCGAATTTGCTATAATTTGTACTTGAATTTCTTGTAAATTGTTGATTTTGTCACTTGTAATGCATTGCATTTCTTGATTGCACTTATTCAATGTGATTATGTGACATATTCTGAACTAATCGGCATGCATGTATTCTTCTTAGTGAAATCTTCAGGATGTTACCGCATCGACAAGGTTTGAATCAATAAACACCTCAGCATCTCCACAACCATGAGCAACCTCATACCCAAGAGCAATAAATGAACCCGATGGCAGCCTTATATCGGGAATTTCGGACATTCAATCCTCCCCAATTCCGCGAAGGAAATGACATGCAAGCTGAAGAATGGATATCGGAGGTCGAAAGTTTATTAGAGGTTTGTCCATGCGACTCTTAAGATAAAGCTTGCCTCGTTACTTTACTACTTCAAGGACAAGCAACGCAATGGTGGAAGAGGGTCGTTCCATAAATTGAAGCATCGAACAAAGGATTGACTTGGGATGCTTTCATTTGTGAATTCCAAACGAGGTACACTCCGGCTATTCTACACAATTGGAGACTAGAGGAATTCTTCAACCTTAAACAAGGGGAACAAACGGTCATAGAATACATTAACGAGTTTGAGAGACTAGGCTCTTTTGTACCCAACATTATGAGCGACGACAAAATAAAGGCCCGCTACTTTATGGAAGGCCTTCGAGAAGAGTTCAAGGAAGCTCTAATTGTAGAAAATACGAGCAAATGGGACAAAGCCACAACCAAAGCTTTACGAGTTGAAAACCGAAAGATAACTAGAGGTAAGGTTGAGGAGGATTCAGGTCCAAGGGAAGAGTTGGGATTTTACTCCAACCTACAACAAGGACAAAGACTTTAACATCCGAGTATTCAAGCCAAGAAGAAAATCCAGGGAAAGAAGCAAAAGGTTGGAAACACTTCAAGGGTAAAGGAAGAGCTTCACCCATGCGAGTATTGTGGAAGGACAAATCATGTTTATAGCACGTGTTGGGACCGGTTGAGGAGATGTCACGCATGCGGATCTAAAAATCACAAGCTCTCGGAGTGTGAGCAATCCAAAGCCAACAAACAATGGAACCGGAATTAAAGGCTTCATTTTGGGCATCCACAAGAATCTAGGGGACGAGGTATTTGCATTCATGGCATTTGCATATACGACATATTTAATTATTGCTTTGATATTTGTCTTTAATTTTTTATACTACTTGGAGCATCCAATGCATTTAAGTGTTGAAATATGTGAAACATTTCATTTGCACTTTAACCTTGCATGCATAGTTGATGTCTTATTTTAGTTAGACTTTCCCTCTCATAATATGAAGTGTGATTCGGTGGAGAAATATGGAAGATTGAGATAAATGAAGGAAGATAATATGGGAGATTTTGAATAAGGGTGAAGAAGAGAAATCTTCATGTGGGAAGGGAAGACTAGTGGAATAATCAAGAATTTAATGCCGTGAGAGAAAGTTCAAGGATTGAAATGAAAAGCTTGACTCGAGATTTTGGTGAGGAATCAAGGAGTTACATCGCCTTGGGGTATTAAGAAGAAATAAGAAGGGGATATAGGATGCTACCGAAATGGAAGAAGGTGTAAAGGAAGTGGAAGGAATTAGGAGAAAGTTATTGCAATATATCATATAATATACAATTATCTAATGAGCTAATTAATGGAAACGAAATGCCGGGGACTTCATAGATGATCAACCCTAACAAGCTCAACATGAACTAAATACAAGCCAACTTGAAATTTGGAGACGATGAAAGTTGATTTGTGATTGGAGTGCAATGGTAACTCTCAAGTGATCAAGGTTGATGAAAAGGGGTTTGAGAGAGAATTTTGAGGGATTCGTTTGGGTTTTTAGAATTTCGGGGGTTGAAGGAAAGGAAATCTTCATGAAGAAGATGAGACCAATTCTTTCGCGAGAAGAGGATGAGCAAGGGAATTGGGTCAAGGGAGTGTTTCTACCTTGTCGGATTTGAGATTGGAAGATAGGAATTCAACAAGTAACCAAAAACTAGAAAGCTTACTTGCGGAAAAGATAAGCTCAAGGTCGAGGTGTTCGAGTATTGGAAATAATGATAGGCCGGATCCACGGGTTGAATGGGAAGGCTAAAAGAGGGAATGGAAATTGAAGGACTTAAACTAGCCAATCAAGAATAAGGCCAAGAGAATACTTAAGAATTAAAAATGGGATTCGAAAAACGGTTAATGCTCATCTGTTATCGAGAAATTAAGCCAAGGCCAATAGTCGAAGTAGAGAATGCAACAACGCTCCAAAGGTGATATCAATCTCCAAGTACGAACAACGATCAAGAAACTTCGGCAATAATCCGACTTTCTCAAGTATGAGAATCTTAACACCTTAGTGAACGGTACATTTCATCATGCATACCGTGTGCATCATGCATTCTTGAATTTTGTTTGTACTTGTTTTCTTGCCTTCTTGCTTTCCTTGTGAGTGGCTTTGTAAGATGGAGAGAGTCTTGGTGAGTTGAGGGTCGAGCTTTGCAACGAAGTCAATAACCTCATTCTTGAAGATTTTGGTGGTGTGAAGATGTAGCACCCCTAGCGTAGAGCACTACATCCCCCGCACTAAGACCCGACACGTAAGACGAAATGGGAACTCCGTTCACGCATCAAGCTCTGGCGAACGGGTGATAAAATAAAACTCAACTAAGCTAGGCAGTCTAGACCCCGAAATAGAGTGTGCAATAAAATTAAATTCTCAAGCGGAAGCAAGGATCATCAATCACACCTGCAAGGCCACCAGCCAACATAAATTAAATCATACTAGTCACATGCAAACTTGGGCGCACAAGCCTCTTGTAGACATATAGCAAGGCCCGGAAAGGGCAATTTAAACATACATTATTTGATTCTCAATCATAATACAAATTTATACACATAACCAAAATACTAAAGCTAAAATGTAAGAGATGCAGATGCAACGACTCGACCCGGATGACTCAAAAGAAGACGGTCGCCTAGCTCGAACCAAACCTAGAACCTGCAACTGAGGGGAAAAAGTGGGGGCCAGTCTGATAACTCGACTGAGTGAGGGGTCTAACGCACACCCAACACATAAATACATATAATTCAAAGCACATATTAAACAAAGACTATGAATCGGGAATAGGGTTTTGCATACCAAATCTATTTCCTAATAAAACATACCTATACATAATGAATTCATAATTAAATCAAAGGAAGCGAATTGATTCATAATGGAAACATACTTGATTCATTAAAATAAAAGAATTTAAATACCCAGCGAGTACGGGTTTCCTCTTACTCCAAGATAAAGGACTCAAATTAAAGCATAAATTCATAAATTCATAAGATTCAAATTCCCATATTACCACCACCTTCGGAAGTATGCATGCGGGTTATGGGCCCACATCATGCAACTCTATATACGTGAGGGTCATGATCCCACAACGTACCTTCTCCGGTGTTAGCCGAAGGCTCAAAGCACCACCCTTCTCCATCTCCCTTAGAGTCGCGCATAGTACTTCAAAGAGCACGTGTACAGGGATCATAACCGGCTACCCCAACAGTCACACCGGGTCTCCCTTACCCACGCCTCAAGGCCCAAGAACTCAAATGGTATCATACGACTCATATGAAACATAACTACTCGCAAAACTTAGAAGTATAAGATTCTAAACCTTAAGAAACGTACCTTAGGAAACATACCTTACCGTGCAACTCGGAATATGCTATACACGTACCTCTCCGTATCTTTCTAATTTATAAAATGCTGAGGTCGACTCATAGCTTGCTTGACATTACATGGTTTAGAGCATAGCCTCATTGCAAAACCATTTTAAGCTCATATACGCCCATACATATAGTTTTAGAAGAATTCATATAAAATCGATCGGGACAAAGTCATAATCATACCATTAGACACATATTTAGTATACATATAATATTATATTCGTATGCGGGTTTTAAAACAACCACATAGGGTTGTAGGTCGCATTAACTAAAATAAAGATCCTAACCCTCACCTCGAGTAAAAGAGTGAATAGAAGCGGATCGGAGTGAGCAACGAACACCTAAACCTCGGATTCTTGAACTTACAAAGGAGGAGCTGAGACAAAGAAACAAAAATCCAAGACTTAGACTCAAGTATTAACCAATTAGACGCTCGGCAATGCACATAAATGCAAGAGATGCAATGAAATGCATAAACGTACCATAGAATGCATATTGAATCATATCACGTAAATTCATATCAAAAATCATACCAAATTCAAATACATTCAAGCTAACACACATATAATCATGTTAGAACAACTTAGGAATCATATTGGGGGGTGGGAAAGGTGCACAGAAGCCAAAAGAAATGATAAAACGATAAAATCGCACAAAACAAGAATAGCCCGGCCGGGCTATTTTACAAAGAAAATAGCCCTGGGTTGGGCTATGTTACTGGAAAGGAAAACAAAATAGCCCGGCCAGGGCTATTTCCAAGGACAAAATAGCCCAGCCAGGGCTATCTTCAAAAAGCCCCAAAATGCCATTTTGTGCATCAATCGTCCAAGGCTAGAAAAGGGCAAGCAAACTCAAGCTAAAACCAATGCAAACACATTCATAAACATTCTAACTCATATAGGAACACATTAGGGTTCATAAAGCATTGAGAAAACACGAGATCACAAGCACATTCTCAAAGAAGCGCACATAGAAGCAATTAGGAGCAAAACCGGCATATTGAGCAAACATGGAGCCAAAATGCATTCAAAATTCAATCACCAACCTATCAAAGTAACCAAAACTCAGCCAATACACAATATAACACTCATATGCACAAGTTGGGGAGAAGGGGATCAAGTGATCAATCACATACGCAAGCCAAAACTCAACACTCATGCATCAAACCTCTATATATGCATATATATCGATCATAGGAAGCCATAAACCAAGAATTAAAGCATAATCCCAAAAACCCACATTTTCTATATATGCCACATTCTCCCAACTTAATCACCATGGTAAGGAATCCATAAATGATCAAGAAAATAGCATTCACTACCCCCAAATATACATATAAATACAACAAGGTCATAGAGATGCAAGAATCCAACATATGCTCCAAACCCTTCCTATTCATGCCATATTCTAATCCCAAGCTTCCCACCATGAAATCCATGATTTATGCACATATATAAGATCACCAAGTCACATGGAATTCGAAAACATGCTTACCAAGAAGAGAAAACAAGAAATAGAAGAACTTGAGCTTGGCTTGGGAGTAAAAATGGAGGTTTGGAGGTTTGGGGGGTTATTTTTTCCTTTCTTGGCTGAGTGCTGCGTGGGAAATGGGAGAGGGAGAGAGAGATGCCTGATTTTTGTTCAAAGAGAGGGGAAAAAATTCTCTAAGGCTTGGTTAAGGGGTCCCACACTAGGTTTAGGTGCATATTTGTGTACGTGAATCGTTTTAGGGGTCGAAACGAAGTCAGAAAAATACAAGGTTGGTCTCATTGAATCCCATTTTCCAAATGGAACGCAACGAAGGTGTCGGAACTTGATTTCGAGTTCCCTAGCTCAAGAAACGACCTAAGGACTCAAAAGGTCATAATTACCGAATGATCCCAAAACATACAAAAAGTGGCATTTGAGTCCAAAACTAATTACACTAAGGCCCAAAATAAGTTTAAAACATCCAAATAAGTCCAAGAAGCATATAATTCATATTAGGCATACTCAGGAATTCAAATACGGAAAATACCAATTACGCGATTAGCATATAAGTTAAGTAATCACATAGTTCAAATTGATCAAATTGTTCAAATAAGAAATGAAAATAGGGATGGAATGCATCAATTGATTATGAAAATTAATGCAAAATAATATATAAACCCACATGTGACGCGTACCTGTACGTGCGAGAAAACGAGGTGTCACACATTTTGCTTGGTTCAATTTTACAGGGTCTAAGTTCTGCCTAGCTTAGGAGGTTTTGATTTGTCACTCATTCACTATGGTTTGATCCGGGTGCAGATTCCTATTTTGTTACTCGGGTCGGGCCGTGGTGCGGGGGATGAGGTGTCTCACGTGCGGAGTGCTACATCTTAAAGTGGTATCAGTGCCCCCAAGTCACAAAATCGGGGTTCGGTGTTGTTTTGAGTCTGTCTAGGTCGTACGGCATAGGATAATTTGGCTAAGTGTTTGCATTTACATCGGATTTGCCATGATTTGCATTTGAAATTCTTACAACGTTTTTTCTTCATTATGTGCAATGCATTGCATTTCTTGATTGCAACTTTTCAACGTGATTATGTGATATACTCATATACTAATTGGCACGCATATATTTCTATTGTAGTTGTGAAATTTTCAAGATGTCACCACGACGACAAAGTCACACTCAACCAATACCTCTGCATCACTACCATTAAGAGTAACTCAATGCCGAAATGCAACAAATGAATCCGATGGCAACCTTGTACCGAGATTTTCGGGCATTCAATCCTCCCCAATTTCATGAGGAAAATGATATTCAAGCTGAAGAATGGATCTCGGAGATAGAAAGTATATTCGAAGTGTGGCTATGCAACTCTCAAGATAAGGCTCGCCTTGCTACTTTGCTACTACAAGGACAAGCGAGGCAATGGTGGAAACGAACTGCTCCACAAATAGAAGCCACAAGCGAAGGATTAACTTGGGATGCCTTTATTCATGAATTTAGGAAGAGGTACACTCCTATAGTTTTGCATAACCGGATATTAGAAGAATTTTTCAACCTCAAACAAGGAGCCAAAACGGTTGTGGAGTACATTGAAGAATTTGAGAAGTTGGGCACATATGTACCTTATATTATGGGTGATGATGAGGTAAAGGCAAGGTACTTCATGGAAGGTCTTCGGGAGGAGTTCAAGGAAGCTCTAATTGCCGAGAATACGAGCACGTGGGATAAAGCTACAACTAAGGCTTTAAGGGTTGAAAGTAGAAAATTAACAAGAGGTAAAAGAGAAGAAAAAGACCCGGGATCAAGAAATGCAATGGGATTTTGCTCAAACCTTCAAGTGGGAGAAACAATTCAAAACCCGGGTATTAAAGCTAAAAGGAAAATCTGGGAAAAGAAGCGAAAGGTTGGGAACCCTTTAAGAGCTAAGAAGAGCTTCAACCGTGTACGTATTGTGGAGGTACGAATCACGCCTACAACACGTGTTGGGACCGATTGGGGAAATGCTACGCGTGTGTTTCGAAAGATCACAAGGTCTCGCAGTGTGAGCAATCCAAGGCCAATAAACAATGGGCTCAAGATCAAAGATTTCAATTTGGTTATCAACAGGAATTTGAGGATCGAGGTATTTGCATTCATGGCACGTGCATTCACGACATATTTAACTATTGTGGTATTATTTAATTTTTATTAAATGTGTTGCTTGGAGCATTTTAAGTGTCTAAGTGGTGATTAAGTGTAGCATCTCATTTGCACTTTAACCTTGCACACATAGTTAATGTTTTGTTCTAGCTAGATACTCTCTTCATAACATGAAATAAGAATCGATGAGAATTAAAGAAGAATGGATTGAAGATGGAAGAAATGGTTCGGGAATCTCCTTATGGGGGATGATGATTAGGAAGACAATCTGAAATCCTCGTACAAAGAGATTTTGGGTGAATGCGTGGTTGTCGGGATAATTAAGATCACAAGAGAATTGGGTCGATGAAATCGTGGGAAATGAAGAGGAAGATAAAGAGGCGGTTTAGGAAATTTTGTGTAAATGTGAAGTTGAGGATAGCTAAGGATTAAGTAACCATGAACAAATATCGGGATTAAGGAGTTACCCCTCCGGTGTACGGGCACAAATCTTAAGGGGGAGAGATTTCCTTAAAAATATAATTTTACCACTCAAGTAGGAAAAGGGGGAAACGCTTGACTCGGGAATTTGGTGATGAATCGAGAAATGGTGTCGCGGGTGAGGCTATTAATAAGTACAAGTAACGCTACCGAGATGGAAGAAAGTGCAAAGAATACCGAGGAGGGTTACTAAGAAGTTATTGCTATATATATTAAATAACATACAGTTGTACAACGAGCTACCTTAAAGGAAGCAAAATATGGAGAATTTATTATCAAGTGGTGTAATCTTATCAAACTCAACTCGAATCAAATGTGCGTTTACCTTGGAGCTGAGGGTACCCTTCATACAACCGAGATCTTGAAGAAGGGATTTTTAGAAGGAGAAATTTCGGAGCCTTCGTTCGGGTTTGAGGGCTCGAGAGTTGTTGTTTCTCAGTGAGTCAAGGGTCGAGCTTTGCAACGGGGTCGACAACCTTCTTTGAAGATTCTGATGATATGAAGAGAGTCTGGATGTGTGACACTTCGGACTTTAGATCGTGATGAAGTAGATTTGTTTAAGGGTTTGGTGATGGAGCGACGTGAGTTCATTAACTACGTCAATCTAGAATACCGAGCTTGAGAGTTCTCTTAATCGAACTCAAACGGTGAGAGTTGAATCTACTTTAGACCCTCTTCATTGTGCGAGTTGATAAAGCATTTCTTATGACCGGATCGATATGAAGATTCAAACCCCTTGTGCTAGAAGACCTTTTCGAGCTAACCCTCGTCAGGATGTCATGAACCTCGAACTTAGGTGAATGCGAGAAGAGGTTCAAGCTTGAAACTTGAACGTGCGAACCTGGGGGCCAGGTTCTCTTAAGGGGGAGAGGTTGTGACGCCCCGACTTTTCGGATCTTCAGGTACGACGACACGTGTGAGTTTAATTCAATAATTATGTGAATTATGTGGATTGCATGCTACGTGTCAACGTGAATTTAATTCTATTAAGTGCTCTTTAGAATTTAATTAACTGTTCTTGAGCTCAATTGCTCAATATTTGCCGAATTAGGATACCGAATTAGGGTATTTTAGCCCTCGTGGATATTTGAGCTCGGGAATTAGAATACGAATTCCGACCCCTTCATTTAATTCGTTTCAAAGATTCGGATTTTATGAAATTAACCTATTCGATTTCTAAAGCCGTTGGATAGCCCTACCATTTTAGAATCCGATCCGTTGGACCGGAGTTTTGACCATTACCATTTTACCAAACCGGACCGGCTTTTAATAGCCAAATCCCACATTTCCCTTTTCATTTTTGGAGCTAGCAAAGAGAGAGAGGAGAAAAGAAGGGAGAAACCCCCATTTTTGTCCCTAAGCTCTTGAGCTCGAGCTAGCCGAAGATTCAACCGATCAATCAACGACCCAAGGTAAGCTTTGGGTGTTTGGACTCGTTTTGAGAGCTATTACTTGTACTTTTATGATCTATATGATGTATATGATTTCCGGTTTGAGTTTCGTGCATTGGGGCTTCTTGTGTGCTTGTGTGTGTGTTTTTGGCTCGGGACCTGTTGCCATTATTGCCCAGTTTTTCCCACAGGTCAGGCCGAAATGGTCGTTTGTGACCCTAGTTGTTTTTCCAAATGGTCGTTTGGCGTCTCACACGCGCCGGACGTGTATGGCCAAAACGGCCGTTTCGAGGATGCCCTGGGAGGCAGTAGATTTTTGAACGGCCGTTTGCCTTTTGTGCTTGGTGGCAAAATGGCCGTTTGGCCTTGCTGTTCTGCGTGTTTTGTAAGGCTGGAACGGCCGTTTGGATTTCCTTCTTGGATCCGAAACGGCCATTTGTGGTTATTTGTTTAGTTTTTATGTTTCGCTCGTTTGCTATGTGTTCGTATGCTTCTCGTTGTTCTTGTATGCATTATATGAATGTTAATTATGAGTTTTACATTTCATATGCACGTGTATGCCATTCGTATGCATGATTTTGCATGAATGTGGTTTGTTTGTGCATTTTATGTGAGTAATTGCATCTCTTACGTGTTTAAGCATAAAGCCGTGCATCTACGTGGTTCATTTGGAGTCTAAGTTTTGGTTCTTGTTCTCAGTTTGCTCAGGTGCACCCGGGGTGGTGTTTCGAGGTCCTTCGTGATTCCGGGGTGAATAATCTCTTTTGGTTTTGGCTTCGTCGGTGTAAGGTGAGGTTAGGTTATAGTTAAACCCTATGTTTGGTGCCCGTATGATATGTATGTGAACTATAGCCTACTTTGTGTGTGTGATATGATTTGAATTGGTATGTTTTGTTTGGTATCGCTCGACTACGCTTCAAACTGTGTGCCTCTTATGTGCCGGGAGATACGTGCATTGGAATTTGATATGGATATGACAAGGAGAGGTATGTAAAGCGTAGTTGTAGCAAGGTGAAGATACGTATCTGTATGATTTGAATTTGTCTCTGTTTCGGTTTAGTAGCGGGTTAAGTTTTGATGCGGTTTAGTACGGGAGCCACCTCTTGATACCTTTGGGTGTAAAGTGCTACGTACCGAATGCGCTTATGTGATTTGTTCTGTTCTGATTTGTTTTGGGGCCCAGGAGGTGTGGGTAAGGAGGACCCAAGACGACCATCGAGGTCGCCGGTTATGACTCTTGTGCACACTTTCATCTGTTTCTATAAAGGAATAACCCGGAGTTCACTAGGAGGTTTGGTTGGACAATGGGAACCTGAGGATTTGAGTGTGCGTGCTCCCTTCGTCTGTCTGGATGGTTAGGGTCGGCCAACACTTCCATCACCGAAGAAGGATGTTTGTATGTTATGTCTGATATGTATGATTGTATGTTTGTTTCTGAGGAGCCCAGGATGGGATTTGTTACTCGTACCCGCCGAGTTGTATGTTTGATTTGATTCGTTAAGGGTTGTGAAACGGGGATAGATTTCTTAAGTAGATAAAATATGAATCTTTTGAATACGTAAGTTTGAATATGATTTGATAAGTTTTGATTTGAATCTGTTGTTTTGTAATTCAAATTCGTTAAGTTTAATTTGTCTTGTTATGTTTTGAACTCCCTATATATATGTATCACGGGAAAATCTTTGGTGTGCAAAAACTATCCCCGAGTTCATGAACCACACATGTGTTTGAAATATGCTTTGCTCTATATATGTATAGCATGTGTGGGTAGCCCCTCACTTAGTCAAGTGGATAGACTGACCCCTCTTCCTTCCCAACTTTTTAGTTTGCAGGTTGTGCTTGGAGTTTGGAGCTAGGTAGAGTCGAGTCAAGTTTTGGGTTGGTCAAGTTTGAGTTGAGTCTGTTTTAGAGAAGCCCAAGTTTGTTTGTGATCGTATGTTTAATTTTCTGCAGGCCCGTGCCATTGTATGTGTGATTTTAGCTTTCGCTTTTGCACTCGTTTTGTAGCACCCCTAGCGTAGAGCACTACATCCCCCGCACCACGACCCAACATGTAAGACGAAATGGGAACTCTGTTCACGCATCAGGCCCTGGTGAACGGGTGACAAATAAAAACTCAAATAAGCTAGGCATTCTAGACCCCAGACCAGAGTGTGCAATAAAATTGAATTCTTAAGCGGAAGCAAGGATCATCAATCACGCATGCAAGGCCACGGGCCAACATAAATTAAGTTATACTAGTCACATGCAAACTTGGGCGCACAGGTCTCTTTTAGACATATAGCAAGGCCCGGCAAGGGCAATTTAAACATACATTATTCGATTCTGAGTCACACTACAAATTTATACGTATAACAAAATGCTCAAGCAAAAGTGCAAAAGATGAAGATGCAAAGACTCGACCCGAACGACTCAAAAGAAGACCGCCGCCCAGCTCGAACCAAACCTAGCACCTGCAATTGAAGGAAAAAGAATGAGGGTCAGTCTCATAACTCGATTGAGTGAGGGGGGCTAACGCACACCCAACACATATATACGTATAATTCAAATCACAGATTAAACAAAGACTATGAACCGGGAATAGGG
>JBBMKE010281122.1:0-13896 GCA_037834125.1 Lippia alba | reverse complement strand
AAATTAATAATTGAAAATCCGATTAAAATCCGATATCCGTCCGAATCCGCCTTATATCCGTGTAAAGAGGATATTATTCGAATCCGCTTGAAGAGGATATTATCCGAATCAACCCGACTCATAAACGGATAAGGATATGGTAATCATACATCCGATTCGTTTAATATCCGTTTACACCCCTAGTTGGGAGTATTAAATGCTTTGGGTCTTAATGAAGGTAAGGTTGATTTCTTGATTGATTAAGGCATGATTTATGTTGTTAATTGTTGTGTGAATTGTACTTTTAGCTTTTGCGCGTATGTGTTCGTTTTGTGTTGTTTTGTATCTGGGAGGCGTTGGGGATGACTTGTATCGCCATCCCCTGTTTTTCAGCTGTTGTAGAATTCTGCTTTGTATTAGTGGTGCGGCCACGATGTATTTCAGTTGTTTTGCTCAGTAGCCACGACGCTCTCTCAGGTTTCAGGGAAGGGTTTGCTTAGCGGCCACGATCGACTCCTATTATTTTTCCTTGCGGCCGCGACACTAGTCCAGGGACGTTTGCTTGAAGTCCTCGCGGCCGCAACCCTTTTGCGTTGTTTTTCTTAGCAGTCGCGAAGCCATTCCAAGGTGCTTTGGCTAGAAAATCGTAGCGGTCGCGACTGTTTTCAGGTCTTTTTCCACGCAGCCACGATGCCTACTATTGGCCCTTTTGTGTTTTGACTCGTTTTACATGCGTTTTGTGTTTTCGGTCCCTTTCCCTAGTCCCGTACTTGTCTTATATGATTTAATATTTAGCATTTAATTGTCTAATTGTTTTATATGCCTAATCGTATCTTAATTCTTCACGAACACTTTGTTTTGACACAATGGTTTAGATTGAGCACTTAAACACATCTTCATCATATCATGATCATAACTTAGCATCATATCATTCCATGCATAAGCATGTCGTTCGTCTTTATTTGGTTCATGATCTTGAGTTTCACGTGCACTTATCCCTTAATCCCTTGATCGAGGAGCAGGTCCAATAGGCTCCAGCTGCTCTTTAATTTTCTCTCTTTTGACCACAAGTAAGGTTTTCTTTCAGTTATCGAGAATCCATAATGCCCAATGAGTTGGCTTCGGAAAAAACTGTATTATATAACTATAACTTTCCAAAATGAAAAAATACTTTTCATAAAATCTTTTCTTAAAGGATCTTTTTTCTTGAAAAATGTTTTGCCAAGAACTTGCACTGTATTGATTAGGCCCCAAGAAAATGTGTGAATGGAGACCGGTACGGCATCAAGCCGACGAATAAGTCATTGCATATAGTACCCTTTGAGAATATCCTCACGCGACCTTGGAGGCTGGAAAGCTGGATATTCTTGAGTCAGTGGTTTATAACCATCGAAGGAGCAAGTAGGAGTCATGATCCTCTGTCTCGATATGGACTATTAGGTTGTTCGGGTCTTACAAACTTGACCATCATCCCGCTGGAAAAAGGATATAAATCATGATTACTATCGGACACATATAAATGAACTTGCATGTCATTTCATGATTTGAATATTAATCACACACTTTGGGAGTTTGATTGGGGACTTGCCTACTTGCGGGGCCATGCATGACTTGAACTGCTAATTATTAATCAATTGGTATTCATAATTCCGTGCAATGCTTCATTTCTTAAACTAGACGTTTTGGTTCATTTTAAAATATTACTCGAAGTTATGAATTGCATGTAACTTGCACTATATTTATTTAAGCCCCTCACTCATATTTCATAAACTCACCCCTCCCTCACTTGCAGTTTTACATGTGTGCTAGACAGGAAAATAGAGCTTTAGAGGGTCTTTATTTTAATTCTAACATATCATTCTATATTGCCTCTACATATTTTTACTTATGGACCTGTATTATTATATTTTGAGAGTGATACTTGTATGTAGGTCGTGTTAGCCCAGAACCGTTTGGAGTTTGGATGCTTGTAGTTGACTATTTTGTTAATATTATGATTTCGCTTAGTTGTTGCTTAGTTTTTAATTTAGTTTACGGGGTTAGCCTCGCTTATTGAGTTTCTTTTATCTTGTCACTCGTTCCCCACGTGTTTGGTTTATGTATGAATTCTTCATTTCAAACGTAGACTGGACTCATGGTGCGGGGGATCCTGTGTTGCCGACGTCACAGGTGTTACAGGGAGATTCAAACTCATAGTCATTATCCTGGAGAAAGAACTCTTAACCACTTGGGTGATGTGGCCAAATAAAACGCTACCACGTCAATATCCTCTGGCCCAATAAGGGTGCGCCAATTTTTGCTAGGCATCGTCCCAAGCCCTAGCATCACGAAAAAACATATCACCACAAAGTCACCCCTTGGTCAACGAGCTCCATGAGCCTTATTACGGGCCATTTGTCAGGCTTGTACTCCAGGCTAAATCGACAAAAATGAAGTCCAAAAGTTTCACGCAGGCAGTTTCTACACTTTAATTGCTTATTATTATAATTGATTCCACTTTGACTTGTTACCCCACGAGTATAGCCCGTGTTTTGTTCACGAAAACTTACAAAATCTAGATCTTGTTATGGAGTGGGAACTACAGATTAACAAAACCATTGTGTGGCGGCCACCACGTGAGAGGGAAAGGAACTACAGATTAGCCCGTGTTTTTGCATGAGGATATGCTTTCATTTAAATGTGGACGAAGGATATTAGGATTTCTTAAATTGATTAGAAACCTCGGTTTTAATCTTGATTATTGCTTTATAATCGAAGTATGTATTGAATTTGCTAAAATTATGTCCAATTTTCAAAACTTTTTGCTAATTGTTGCAAGATTAGGTTTGGCTAATTGAGCATGCGAAAGCTTGTGCTCTATTTAATAGAATAAGTAAGTTACATGTCTCCATTTTCTAGTACTTTACAAACGAATTTATGCATTTTTATCACCTATTGGACTTTTATACGTTTTGAATAAGGCTAAACAATGAATTAAAGTGCATTTTAATGTCTTTCAATACAAGGTGAGGTTGATTCGTAATGAAGGAAATGACTTAGACCCTCGTTGTCTTAACATTTGAGCCGGAATATAGTCTTTCACCAAATAATATTAGACCGATTAACTCCATTTGAGTCTTTTCAGAGTTGTGCTTAGATTTTTTCTTCGTCATATTACAAACCCGGAAGCACAACTAATATACATCCCACAATTATATTAGAAACATGCCTAAATCGCTCTTTTGTGCTCTTATTGAAAAAAGATTGACGATTCTCCATAAAGAGTTTGGATTGACTATTATGCAAAGGGGACATATTTAATTATGAATTCGAGCCAAGACGAGTAATTTGGGATCCACAAATATGTGTATATATATGTAAAGTGTGTTGGCTCGTTTTCCATCATTAGCGGCCACAACTCATTCTTTTTGTAATTCCTTAGCGGCAACTAAGCAGTGTAGATTGGCACTTGTGCGTTCGTTTCTTCCGTATTCGCTTCCATCTTCTTCTTTTCAATTTTAACTCACGTATACCTTGAAATAGCAAATTCTTAGTCAGATAAGAATAAGATACGACATAAAATAAGCTCTAATTTGTGATAAAAATGTGACAATTCTAAGGTGTATATATATATATATATATATATATATATATAAAATTACGTACGTATTTCAAATGAATATAGAGAACTCTATTTTGGTCCTTTTAATCAAATAATTATATTTACATCCCCTCATGAACTTAATAATTATAGTATATACCCTTATGAAATTAATAATTATATTTATACCTCTTTATGAATTTAATAACAACCCAAGATAGGCATATTTTGGGTTTATAATGTAACTTTTAAATTCACAAGGGGTTAAAAATGTAATTACTTGATTTTTATTTAGAGGAAAGTGTAATTACCTGATTAAGAGAGAAAAATTATTGTTTTTTATATTTCTTTAGTTTCTATATTTTTTTTTGTTGGGAGAAGTAGAAGATTAGCCTTTAGTTTCTATATATGAAGTATGAACACTCTAATAATGGGTTAAGTGAAAAAACAATCAGTGGACCCAACTAGGGCTGTTAAGGGATCGGATTTTAATCCGAATCTGGTCCGAATTCAATTCGAATTTTAGCATATTTGTCCGATAAAAATGTCTGATGATTCATATCCGATTATAAATATCCGTTATCCAAAATAAATGGAGCGAATATGAAATTAAGGAATCTGATCCGTTAAGAATCCGAATTCGATAATATATATAATATTTAATTAAAATAAATTATTTACTAGTATATAATATTAAGTAAAATGACTAAAATTATAATTTTCACATAATTATCACTTTAAACAACAATAAATTTTGAATTATTTACTCTAAAAGTATATATTTTCCTTTATTAATAAGTTTAAATTAACTTGTTTTAAACAAATATAAATAAAACCGTCAAATAATTCATTAAATAATTATTATTTATTAATATTATGTAATTATATTTATTTTTATATTAAATTTGTTAAATAAAAAAAATATTAAATTTTATTGTTAATCGGGTCGGATCTTTAGTCGGATATATACATGGATTCAAAATAAATGAATCTGAATCCTATAGTATTCGGATTTGGATCCTCTTGTTGGATTCGGATCTGGAATCTCCTGATTTGGCCCGAATCCGACCCGTTGACAACACTAACTCAACCCACTCGTACTCAATTCTCCACATGGATGAATTTGTGCGCATTGTTCTCTTTAAAACGACTTAAAATGTTAGTTATTCGCACTGACGAATTTGTCACATTTCTCGCTTTAAAAATATTTAAAATTTAGTTAATACACACATATAACAATATAAAGAATAAAATTTAATTTTTTATTTAATATATAATCATTATAAAATAATAAGATTAAGTAAAAAAATATTATTATTGATAGTTAAATAAAATTAAATTATATATATAAAATTAATAAAATGAAATTATATCATAAATATAATTATTCAAAATATTTTGCTAATTTTTTTTTTTTGAAGGAGTATTTTGCTAATTGGAGCATCTATACTTATTTGCACATCCGCATTATATGATGGAGGTGTGCTCAGTAACTAACCCCACCGTCTCCCTTTGACCGGAAGAACAAAGTGTGCAAGTAATTAGTGAAAAACAACAAACAAGGATGTTTTTAAAATAATGAATAGGACAAACCAGGTTGAAGTTGAAGTTTAATACTTTGAAGAAATCTAGCTCCACATATTTCCTTAAACGAAATATGCAGTTTTAAGTGCAGCAGGAATTTGCTTTTCAACACTCCCCACTTCATTTTCGCCGCCGTCCGTGGTCCTGCACCTTTTCTTTTCATGCCGTCAGATCTGATCGCGCCGCCACTTTCGAACCACCCCTTCACTGCTCTTGGGTCTCCACGGTGAATAAGGTGGTTAATTCTTCCTTTCTTCTTGTTTAGATTTTGAAAGATTTCTGTTGTTGTCGGCTGAAATACTCCTGTTCTCTTCGATCTGTTATGTGATTAAAGCTGGCTATCTACGTGTAACGTGTGCTTACCCTCTGCCTGATTTTGATTTTGGTTTACCTAATTTAACGGGCCCTAATTCTGGCACGCAGGAAATGGGTACTTGGGTTTCGAACCAATCCGGGATGCCGCTGGATATTGAGTATTGTAGGAACCTGAATGGCAAATCCCCTCTTGCGTACAAGACTGTAACAGTATCACCCGTAGGGCGCTATTTTATCACGTCTTCCTCCTTGGATGTCTGTCGGGAATCACAGGAACGCCTCGGATGGCGGGAATTTCGTTTCTCGATTGGTGGTGGACGCTCCGTAACACTGCCTCTCTCCGGGTTTAAAAATGATCGCCACAAAAATTTCGAGTGCATTGTGTTCAGGATTGGACCTGAAAGCGTCCTGACTTACACGACCTTGGAAAGAACAAAATGCCGGTAATGTTCCACAAGAAAAGTTAATTTTATTTGGATTGAGAAAAACTAATATTCTGTTTGGTGGTGGAGTTTGCCATTAATATACCCTAATCTTCATTTCATAGTATAGTGTTTGTTAGGGCAGTTGCTTTGTTCTCAGTGATTTTAATCTAACCTTTTGTCATTGGGGTTTTTAGGATTTTCAACAATACAAAAACAAGGCTGCTGATTAAGAATTATTTCGTCGATAATGTGAAAACGGGTGCGGGCTCTGATGACACCTTCAATGCTGAAATACTGCCGGGAAAGAGTTATAGTCTTAAGTTCTCCCCCTGGGATATTGATTGGAATGCTGCGAAACCCTGGGAGCAGCTGGAGTTTCATTTCTCGATTGATGATCATGAGCCCATAAAACTGCCTTTTTCCGAAATAGGGACCAAGAAATATGTCTGCGAAATTGGACCTGGTGGCTTTGAGATCAAACCAAAAGAAGATCGTCGCCGCAGTTGTTGGCCATAGATGTCCGACCTCTTAAGGTGATCATTTTTCTTTACTGTCCTGCTTTTTCACTATATATTTGGTTTGGTGGTTTAATCACATGCACTTGAGTAGTGACTTGAGTTTGTTTGGGCATTGTAACACAGAGAGGAAGGATCTGGGATGGTACTTTAACATTTAAATTGATAAGACACTGGCCTTTTCTGATCTGCATTCATATTACATTATATTTAATTCTTGGCTGCTTTGCTTTTGATATAATGGTTCCTCGGTTTCAAATCCATAAGTATCTTCCTTTTCATTCGATGGTACGCTTTTGTTGTTTACTCCCTCTATTTGGTATGAATCTTTTATACCCCTGTATATGCTCCTTAGCTCATGCTGGTAATTTGATTAGATATGAATAAGTTTCAGCAGTCACAAACTTTGTGTTAGATATCTTGTAAAGTATAAGGTTGACAATCTCGGAGTACTAAGAATTTGAAAATTGGGATGAAAGTAAACAAACATAATTGGATGAAAACATTCTATTGATCCCGTTGGAAAATGCCGTCAGGGACACGAATTGAAATGATTGGGAGGAAATCACACGGATTCAAAGGTCTGAAAGTAAGTGTCCGACACCCAAAGGTTGCCTATTTTGACCACCAAGAAATTATGTACTTAGTGTATCCAAGGAGACTATCGCTATGTGGTTCTCTTCCTACTCGTATTCTTTCAAGCCTTTACATTGTCTATTTTCATCATATTTTCGTAAATAAATGAAAGTTTGTTTCAGTGAAGTGAACTGTCCTATTCGTGTAGTCTTTTCAATACTGTTATTTTGCGAAGAGATGTGGAGTGGAAGCATGATATTCTGCATTCATTTTTAATCAGGTTGGATGCTTCAGGGTAGCTGGATTAGCCATGGACCATTTCAAGATTTGTAAACGTTGTGTTATAATGATTGAGTACATCAATAGTCATATATTAGTAGTTGTTGGTTTATTTTAGAATGATACCGCGAATGAACACCCACTGGGCAACATTGTGGCTGACTGTCAGAGAACTTTCCAACGAACCATGGGATATCAGTTTTCGTCATATACGAAGGGAGCTCAACGAAGGTGCTGATATGTTAGCCAAGAAAGGTACGTAGTGGGAACGACGACCTCTGTGTGTGGCTGGAACCTCCTTCTGAAATGTTGGAGTTGATTAAGTGGGAAGGTATGTAGTTTGTTTTCTGTTGTTCTTGTGACAAAAAAAAAAAAAAAAAAAAAAAAGGGTCATGTATTATGCCACGACTCATATTTGAGAATGGGAAATCCTTAAATGCAAAACCTTTATTTCCCAGGTTTTATTTGTCTGTATAAATTCATATGGGTTTGAAGATTGTTTCAAAATTAGGCTGTTTAAGTTCTCCAACTGGGATTGTGATAGTCATACGATGATTCTATTGAGTGTTGATAATTTTTATTGCTTTAATGTCTGATTGTGTGGGTTATTTTAATATTGGATGGTTCCTTAATTTTTTAATCATACAGTAACTGTGATACCGTCAATCTTTGAATTAAATAAGATTTGAAAATTAATAATTTATTAAGTTTGCGACATGCTCCGAGTTGATTAGTCGTAGCATGCAAGATATTTTAAGTCTGTTTTCTAGTATTTTTTGAAAGGTAATTTAAGGCTTTTTTATAGCTTAGTTAGTGCCACCTTTTGTCCACTCAACTAACCTGTACTACTATAAGAAAAGAAGTTATTTTGTGCGTGTATTACAATTTACTAGTTAGTTTACAAGTTAGTTTACGTGCATTTTATAAGTTTAATCATTAATGTTTTATTGGATTAGTCTCATAATTTAAAATAATGGAATATGGGATACAAATACTAAACAAACTACTACCTGCGCACTTGTGTGCTAAAAAAGAACTTTATTATTAAACAATAAAAGAAAATAAATAAAAAAATATTTAAAAGATTAAAATAGTTTGAATTTTTTAAAATTAAAATAAAATTAAAAGAAAATGATGTGCTTGAAATTGGTTAGGTTTTGTACAAGGGTGAAATGCTTTTCAAAATAAATAAATAAATTAAAAGAAAATTAGAGAAAATGTATTTGAGATCAGTTAGAATTTTAAGGTGGGATTAGATTTTTTTAATTAAATAAATTAATAAAAAGGAAAAAATTTCCTAGAGATCAAAACAGCTTTTATATGCTTCTCTTGCCTTTTTTTTTTTTTTTTTTGGGGGGGGTAGGAATTTTTCTAATCATGATCAATATCCTAGAAGGTTCTCGTTAATCCACTTACGGTTTTTCTGATATATATATAAGTCATTTACAGGAAAAACACTTGTTCCCTTTTCACGGTAGAGCTGCTTGTTTTCATTTAGTTTAGAGAAAGTCGTTTTTCACAGTCCTTAATCAAGTTTATTATACTTATTATTTAATTAATTTATTTACTTGATAAAATTTGCATCTAAAACTGAAAGTTCCAAATGGAATAGGGTGTTTCTTTTTTTAAGTGTGATTCTTACGTTCTCTTGTGCTATAAACATAAGATAATTGTCAAAGGTTTACATTATGAGTCAATCTATTTTTCCTTTTTTTTTTCTTTAATCTTTTACAAACATCGGAAACTTTCTTTAAATTCGGAACAAAAAAAAGATAGATATTCTCTTACAAAGGACAAAATGAATTTAATTTGTTCGTACCAAAGCTTTTAAACTTTATCCTAGTTCTTTCTCTTGTCAAATTAAATTAACAAAAAATGTAAAGATGCGTCTGCCTACTTTCGTAATTTTTCAATACTTTTAGAAATGTAATTCAAAAGTTAGTTGGTGATGTGAAAATTGTGAAACCAATAATACATGTGCTTGGGCTAATTCAAGTAAAAAACAAACCATCAAATAAGGTTATGGGATGGATAATATCCACGCACGCACGGATCCAAAAATATACTTATACTGCTTAAATATATGATGCAAATTACTCTAATAACATTTTAAAGAGTATGCGTTTGATTTAAGTAATCTAAAAAACTTGATGAGGCACTTAACTAATATTTATTCAACGAGGGAAGAATAACAATGCAGCAGATTATTAAGCATATAATGCCTTCATGAGAATAATTTCATACAACACTTGGAACAATTTCTTGAACAAATATTAAAGGCTGAGATATGATTTATTGCATATTAAATGGGCCTTAAAAATAATGAAGCTTGTTGGGCTTCTATATCCCTAAGTGTGGGTGCTGAGAATGTTAACTATCGATTTTAGTTCATTTAGAGTGTCCCACGCTCAATTTAGTGAAACATTAATATCTCAAAATATTAAAATTTTTTTTTCTTGATCCAACTGCCGTTAGTAGAGGAAGTTAGCTATGACATAAAGCTCATTCAATTAAATCTTAAACGAGCCCATGAAAATTATAGGTTCTCTTTTAAATAGATGTAAATTCATATAATTTATTAAAAGTGTTTTTCAACTTATGTTTTTAAAATCAATTGCATTTTATTGAGCTTTTAGCTTCGTTTTTCTTTAAATTTCTCTCTCGAAACATTCACGACTTCCACTCTCAACCTTTTCGCAATTTTTACTTTTTAATTCTACTTCTACAAAAGAATAAGTTTATAATACATTAATAATTAATATTCCTAGTCTAAAGATCGGAAAAGAAATAGGATTTAAATATAGAGACTTTTGTTTTTTTCTTAAAATAAATTAAAGAACAGTGGAACAATGATAACAACTGTTTATCCCAAAAAGGGTGACACCTAACACCACTAACTTTGTGGAATTGCGTCTATAAGTCGATTTAATTTCGTCATTCCAACTCATTATCGGTATGATGAAATAAAATGAGAATGTAATAAGCATTCCTGCATCCATTCTCAAACCTTTGATTGGTACAAAAATTGATTGGTAATGCTCATTACTGAGGTAATGTCCATTACCACAAATATGAGTTTATCTATTTCTTAGGTACCCCATGGTATTAGTCATTCTCAATCTTCAAAATTATTTATTTTTTATGTAATCTCAATATATGTGTTAAATGTATATTATATTATTATTTTTTGTTATTACGAATATATAATCACGTTGAAAGTGTAATAAATTATATTAAATTTATATTAAAATAATTTAAATATAAATATATTATATATTTAAAAATACATATTCAATATATTATTTTTTCATTTACTTATAAATTCATAGATATGCATAATAAATTAAAATATTTTATAAAAACTAAAATTTAAGACTTATATTGTATATTTATAATACTATATATATAATATTGCTAAAAATAAAATAAAATAAATAAAATTATATTAATATATAAAATATTTTAGTCATCTATTTAATTATAGTATTATTGATATTGTTATTTATATTTTTATTTGTGAATAATATGAATGAAATGAATTTTAAAATTTTTAATTCATTCTGAACCATATTATTGGACATACCAATCATAGGGTTCTATAATAAAGTCATTCAATTCCATTGTCCATTCCATTCCAAAGTTCATTCCTTTCCTAGCACATTCCATTAATTCATACCAATCATGCCGTTAAAGCTCAATTCTTGAGTCATAAAAGCACCATCAAGGATTCGAGCACCTCGAGCAAAGACTTGGATCACCCGACGTCTGCTTAAAAGTTTAGAAAGAAATGTTTGTTTCTTAGGACCCCGCCTCTTAGTCAGCTGCGAATAATTACTGAATTATGGGAACAAATGAAATTTGGTCAAAGCTTCAGTGTGTTATGAAATTGATCAAAGATATATAAATTGCACAGATACATAATGCCAGTAAATACAACCATGCACTGTAGTTCATCTGTGATCGATGCTTAGCTAACCAAATTATATAGATGCATAAATGCCTGTAATGCCGATATATATACAAATTATAAGTGCATAATCTCTCTCCGTAAAATGAACAATAGAAGAGTTAACCCTCTAGCTATTAAATATCTTGAACAGAGGAAGCTAATAGTTGATGAATAAGGAAATTCCAACCGCCTGAACAATCAACTTTTAGTTTTCACAATTTATCAAGTTGTAGTTCAGATTTAAGGAAAATTCAATGACCCCAAACTCTACGGCTGCATCAGAAATTCCTTATTTGAACAAAATTAATTAATTACTTTTCCAGTTCCACAAAGGCATCATGCACAACATCAATCCTTATTCCAAGTGTCATGTCTAATGGTCAATTTCTTAGTACAAAACAATGCATATTTTTCTATTAAGAATGTTCTAACTTCTATCTCATTACTTTGTGGACATATCCAAACCCATAGTATGAGAGTTAAAGTAAAATTACCCTGTTTCACTGCTTCCTGAGTTGCAGCAATCATAGAAGAGTATCAATAACAAAATACTTGTCTTTCCAAACTAAAACAATCATTAGCATACATATCTTTAGTTATATGTGTGTGTGTGTATATATATAGAGACAACGCACCTTCCAAACAAATTTCCAGCAGCAATTGTACTTTCCTGGACATAGTAGTCAAACATTTTCAGTTAACTCAAGATTATTAGCGGTTTGTAGTACCTGCACACAAGGATGGACAAGTTATAATTAGTGCAAGCATAACGAAAATACAGGTTCAGGCTACTCAGAGCCCTATTCGCAATCAACATTAACAAATAATTATTCAACTGTCTTCTTCGACAGAGAAAGGCTATGAATGACATACCATAGTACGACTTTCCAAACTAATAATCAGGTATGCATGATATTCATCTTCATCAGTGGCTCCTTTTGAGGAATCACTATGTAAATTCTTGTGGTAGACAGTCCAAATCCCTTTGAAACCGGGCAATGCTTCCTGCACAAACACAGCAAGTAACGAGGTCATGATTCTGCTTATTATATAAACATAGAAGGCAAGAACTGTTTAAAACTCCCCCAACACTAAACAACTACAAGTACAGATAACGTCCTAATACAAAATAAGCAACTAAACAGAGAATAAACCAAAGATCGAAAAGCCCAAAATTGAAGAACATAAGTTTAGATTCGCTAAGGACCAAAGCTAGCAAATGCACATGTATTAGGGTAAGTGACAGTTTGAGGTAAAGGAAAGATTTCGCTAGCTCATAAAAGCAGATCGAAGACCATGAATTTCAAAAGTATATGTGTTAACTTTTTCGGTGGCCCAAACAAAAGTTTTCATCTGCCATTCAATGAGTCCAACTTAAAAATCACTTCTGAAGCAGCAAGCTTCAATTTATTTTTCAGGAGAAAAAACAAACTCTCCTAAATTCAATGTTCACTTTCCAGAAATAGGGACCAAAGTCTTCTGCAATTTATTCTTTTGCAGGCACCTTCAGCACAACAGCCCTAGTTTTCAAGTTTTTCCAATTGAAAATTAAAAACATAAATAGTTTCAATTTACACAACAAGCCAGAGGAGAGGATGAAAAACCCACAATCAACATGATCGTAACTCATCATATCTGCACCAAGAAAGCATCGGTATACATTCAAATAATGCAGATATGTCTAGAAAAGGATGAAAAATCACTAGGATTATAACTTCTGGAAATGCATATTAATTGCACCACAGAGTATTGAAATATTAGTAAAGCAATGAATTGTTAATTCCTGGAAATTAATAGTGTCAATTCACACTTAGGTTATCGTTTCTGGGCGATTGATTGTTGAAGCACACTCACTGCAGCATTCTTTCCATGTCCAGAACAGCACACCTGAATAAGATCTGAAAATATCAGACTTCAATGAGCTCATGTTAATATGAAAACGAACTTCATAAAATTTTGGTAATAGTGAAAGGTCTAAAATATAATGTAACAATGACTTAATAGGAAAACTCTTGCATGCAATAGTTAGAAGCAATAATTCTCAACTAGTGTCCACAAGCAAAGACATGATTATCAAGTTTGAACTATGGTACTTTAGTACTGAATAACTAACCAATTCATAATTACTTTGCTTTGCGACCCCCCTGGCATTAGGGTCCACATTATTTCTCAAACCATAAGAGAAATCCTTCACTGGACCAACATTAAGTAAAGAATCCCTGACTGCAAAAGTGAAATCTTTCTGCATGACAAAACCAGATAATAACCATAAGTTCAGCAAAGAATCAAAAAATTCTAGGAAATTACTTCCTAATTATCCCATACCTGCAACATGTTTCACAAAGTAGTACTCAAAATTCATGATTACAAAATTACATCACTTTCCCCTTGACCATAAATGGCATTCTCCAACTGAGGGGTGAAACAGCTTTTGACTTCGCTCAATACTACAAAAAGAAAAGAAAGGACCATCTCTGGTAACACTTACGTTTCTCAATAGAGAAAATGTCACCCTGGTCCCTCGTGTAATTCATATCTATTGCAAAAAATCCTGAGAAAAAAAAAGTACCACAAAAGACCCTATATTTTTTTAAATATGCACAATGTAATGTTTTTAACTGATTTTGTGAATTGCTACTGTATAACGGTAAAGTGCAGATAAGGTAAGGAAGAAGAAAACAGAGGAAGAAAGGA
>JBBMKE010281013.1:0-13896 GCA_037834125.1 Lippia alba | reverse complement strand
TGAAAATTTGAAACTCAATTGGGGAGTGAACTCAAAAAAAATTCGACCTGGGGAGTGAACTAAAAATTGAGTCCACATTTGGAGATTTTTTTGTAATTTCCCCAATTAATTAATCTTAATTTCTTTATTCAGTTTTAGTACGTTAATTTGTGTATAGTGATCGAATCTCTTCTACGGTTCTACCGTTTTCATGGCCATATATTATTGATAGAATAATTCATTATTAATCCAAATTTACCCAACCACGAAAAATGAGGGATATATACACAATTCTTTTATATGGGGTTGACAATAACTTTTACTTTTTGAAGAAGCATAAAGATAAAAGTTTAAAAAAAATTGGAGTATTAAACGTGACCAAAGGAAAAAAAACGTTAAAACTAAAAAAAAAAAAAAGGAAAGAAAATTAGGTTTCCAAACACTTACAGGGAAATATTATTTTTAGGTTAAAAGCATGTTTTTTTAATCGAAAACAAATTTTTTTTATAGAGTATTTGATGGTGTCGGAAATGGTTTAGGTAAGAGTTCAACACCAATGCATTCTCTATTTGTGTGTGGAAGAAGGAAAGACCATCATAGGCAAAGAGCATCAGGAACTGGGTTCCCGTTGAGCATGAATTCTACCAGCTAGGGTAACACCTTAGTGAAGGAAGTGAAGCTGTGAAAGATCTTGAAAGAGCTGCAATGGAGTTTCCAGTTCAGTGTCTTCTTTGTGAAGAAAGTGTATTTTTAGTGGGGAAGATGACTTGAGGAAAGTGTGGTGAAACCTTCCTATTTATAGTTTAAGGATGAGGGTATATGTGTAAAAGTACCCAAGTGGTCCTGGAAAGAGTGTCGCCCTAGACACGTGGCAAGGCGTGAGTGCTAGATAGTGACGTGCGTGAGTCACTTTCACCTTTTGGGCCGTTAAACCCAGTTGTTGTGTAAGAGGTGGTTAGGCGATGGTTTATCCAGGGGAAGTGCCCTGCGAGCGTTAGATGACTCGCACCATCACGAGCGTGAGAACGCTAGGAAGTGGGTCCCTCGTAAAAAGGTCAGAGGAGAGGGCCGCAAGCATAATAACACCGAGGGTTGGCTCGACCGAGGGTGGCCTCCGAGGGGACCGCTACCCTAGGCGGTCGACAAGGACCAAAGCTGGGCCAGAGCCGCGAGCCTTCTGATATCGAGCGTAGCACTGAAAGGATGGACATCCTGGGGGACCTCCCCGAGAACATGCCACGTGGAGGGTACGGATACGAGCGTACTTTGGGTCCGTCCGTATTAACACTAAAAAATTATTCAAAGGATATATAAAATTAGGATAATCAATTATTTCATTACTATTATCTAGTAAAATTTAATCCTATAAATGCATGCGATATATGTGCTCTTAGTAATAATTCCATGTGTTGTTAAAAAAAAAAAAGTAATAATTCCATGTGTTTATTTGATCATGAATTTAATTTCTTGAATTTGTTTGACTAAAGTTCATCAGGCCAATTGGCTTAGTTCCAACTTCCTAGAATAATTGGGAGTTTACTATCTACTCATGATTCGAATATAATATAAAATTAAATACATAGCAACTCTTCAATTTTAGAGGAATGATAACATTTTATACTAAGAAAATTTTAGAGTCGTACTGGCCCGGACACCATATTAAAAAGATTATGCTAAAATAGTAACATTAATGCCCCAATAATCGTTCACACTCTCATGGAATTATGTTCTTATGAAATGGAAACTGATTTGGACAGAATATTATCCGTTGTGATTAATTAATAATACTTAGGAAACTATTATTTTAGTTTTTGTTGATTCTACTTATATGTTATAAATTATAATGAATTTACTTGACGTTTTGAAATAGCGTCACATGGAGTGTCCCTTGATGAATTTAATACTTCGGAATAGAAAATTTTTTCGAGTATATATACCAATCGATGGATTTAAACGTTAAAATCTAAAGTTTTTTCAATCAACATAATCGAACCACTAACCCTCTTTATTATCAGACTCGAATTATTAATGTGTAAAATGATCTCTATTAATGTTAGTTGCATTATGTATCTGATTAAGCTAGCACCATGCCTAACAACTAAAATTACGTATATATTATTTTATTTCAAATTCGACTTGGCCGAACCCAACCAATTAAAAAAACAAATATATTACACTTGTCTAATACATTTGTCATTTAATTTGTCACTCTCTCTAAATTTTCCACCAACCACGACAAGTACAAAACACTTTATGGTTTAACCCCCTTATTACACTGATTTAATAAAATCAAGCTCGGGTTAGAATTTCCTGATATATACATACGTGGGACAATGATCATGATCGTCTATTAATCAGCTAGATATTCTTTGCATAAATTCCTACCCAAGCACTTGAATTATCCTACCATATCATAACCATAAAAATTAATTTAGTACAATATTTGTTTCATAACATGTTTATACTATCTTTTTTTTGGTCAAGGACATGTTTATACTCTAACGACTGTACTAAAACAAACCCTAAAGAAATCTCCAATAATATATAGTTTTCATTTATATTCCAACTTAAACACATTAAAAATTCTGAATTAAATACAGTTACAATACTATTTATGATAATAATAATAATAATAATAATAATAATAATAATCTCTCAAACATAAAAGTATCAATTACAAAACGAAGCAGAAAAGAATATAATTCCATTGTGAATAAATACCAAAGTCTTTGTGATAGTAAACATTAGCAAATATCTTAAAACTGTTGTTTGGAACAACCTTTGCGTCCCTTCGATGGCCAGATAATGAAAGATGCGCGCAAGAATACATAGTACAATGCCCAGAATATATATCATAGGCCAAAACTGTTCTTTATAGTACAATATTGCAATAAACATGAGCCGTCGCTACCAACGATGGAATAGTTAAAAAAGAACGAACGTTGACAGGATGAAATGAAAAATCAGCCTCATATTTAAAATGATATTCGGAAACACAATCTTGAATTTCTCTAGAGATGAATATTTCGCGAAAGGGACATGTGTTTTTGTTTCAGCCGGTAAACTAATCTGCCTATCAAGATTGACGGGCATATTTTCACCATGATTGATATGCCATTTCGTTTCTATGAGAAGGAAAAATGACTGATCTCTAACATGAGTTCTAGATAAGCTTCTTTTTCTGAAAGTATCGCCTCAAATACCACACTTGAATGATAGAAACCAGAACGCAGACACTGAGGGACATTATGCTGTACCATGCCACTCTAGCATTTGTCATCTCACTTACCACCCTCATCTCCGCCTCCCTACAAACAACAAATTCATAAATAAGAAAAATGAGGAAAAAAAAAAAAAACCTACAAAAATGATGATAGGAAAACTAATTCCCAAACAGACTAGATTATTATGCTATTTATATGTTTCAAAAAGTTGCGGGTAACTCAAACTATGGGAGAGATGACATGTTTGCAGCATGGTTGTTGACAAAAATCGTACTCTTTGACCTGTAGTTTACCTATGCATCAAATTAAGCAAATTGTGATGGATTGCTTCCACATTTTCTTCAAGCTTTTTCAACTCAAGTTCAAGCCCCTATATCATACACAAAAATACATCACAAGTTATTACCACCATCATCATCAATGTGATCAACACCACCGTCCCAAAAAGGCGGTAAAAATTTCATAAATTCAACCAACCTCGATCTTTTCCTTCTTCGCAACTGTATCCCAGTCTTTAGCAGCAATTCCAGTTTTCCAGTCTATACCAACAGTCACCTTTCTACCACCATGATCCCCATCCAGTGTAGAACAAGCCAAGTAGTTGCCACTCTCAGTTGTGGTGAAAGCAAACTGACCGTGTGAAAGTTTTTCTTTATGATAGAGGTTGTTTCCAAACGGTGAGGTAACCTAGAAATATCCAAAGTTTTAAGGATTTATCAGCATCTTCGTAAATATATGAATATGTTGCACCGAGCGATAGTATAATATTTGCAGTGATTCTATCATATGGTTCTGTTTCTCATCTCTTTGAAGAAGGGAACACATGAAGATTATAAAGTTCGTATTTCCGTTCTTCGATCGACTTTAACGAATCATTATATCAAGAATTCAATATTTGCAGACGCATCAGAAAAGTATAACAATATTAGTACACTCCTGTTGTTCTACTTTCCTTGGTATTTTTCTATTCCAAGTTCCAACATTACACTTGAATGTCAACAAAATTTGTAACTGTTTCCTTGCACCACTTATTGTTGACTATGAGATGTCCTATAAAATGAACTAAAAAATTAATAATCTCACCACATAAAAGAAATGCTCTTTATTTTTATTCTTTTTGAAAAATCATCTAAAATCGAGAGAAAAAAAAAATTACACAATACAAGAAAAATGGAAGGTCTTTTATCTTTTATTTTTATTGAAAAAATAATGAATTTCCGGATTCATGTCGGAACAGAGATACAAAGTGATAACATTAGCAGCACGCTCAACACAGAGAACATCCATATCACCAGCCAACAAAAATTTGAGCTTTTCAGAATTATCTATGTTTTCTCCAGTTCTTTTTCATCAAATTCCTGAATTAACAGCAAATTCATCCCTCACAAACCACTGAAAAACAGCCCAACAAATTATACGATTCAACGATTAAACCATTCAACCATAGCAGATCACTGAAAAGGAAATGATCATACAAACCAAAAAGATGTGAACTGGAACAGGGGATCATAACAAAAAAGGGGCAAAGACGAACTTGCAATTAACCTTAACGGTGATGGTGGATTGGTGGGTACAATCGTGTTATTGACGTCGTAATCATCGCCGATGAAGGCGTAGAAATCCCCCAAAACGACGACGTTGTTGTGCAATTCTTCCGAGACGCACTTCGAACCCGTACTCGGCAACGCGCCGCCGGAATCGCCGCTGCTAAAACCACTATCAGCAAAGTCCAGAAACAACGCGCCGCCGGAATCGCCGCCGCTAAAACCACTATCAGCAAAGTCCAGAAACAACGCGCCGTCTCTGACGCCATCCTTGATTCGAACTTGAGTACATTTCTGATTAATAGGAAAGAGTGCTCGTTTATTTTGGTGATGGACTGTTATTGTACGAAAAATTAATGTGAAACCACGCGCCTCATTGGGGTCCGGGACACGAGTGGGGTTGGAAGGTGAACTTATTGGCGCCACGCAGTTTCTGTTTCTATTAACCAATCAGATTCTGTACTCGAGTTGACTTGGTGTCCAATTAGGACAAAAATACTGTTTAACTTACGCGCATTTTTGTCTGAGGTCGTCCCGTGTACAAAACTTGAGTTCCCCGCCCCGCAAAACTTGAGTAGATTTTTATTCTCTTTTCTTTTTCTTTCTTTATTTATTTTATCACTTCAAATATATATTTCCAATTTATCTTTTTTCTTAACTCACTTCATTTTTTTCGTTTATATATAATTTTTATTTTTTTTAAAGATAATGTTGTTTGGTATATTCTCTTTTCATGTTATTTATTTATTATAATTTAATAAATATATTAAAATAATTATAAAATATATATTGATATAAAAATTATTTTAAATATATTTAAATCATAAAAAAAATTTGCACAGACAACGAATATGTCACAATTACTAGATAGGATTAAGAGCGTCAAGATCCGTATAAACCTACTAGTTAGGATTAAGAGCGCCAAGATCCGTATAAACCTATGCGCGTATATACACGTATACCTATATATAACTATTTACAATTGAAGTTATTCTAAATAAGAATAAAATATAGTTACAAACTATATAAAACTAAATATTGAATAAAAAAACAAATGATTCATTATATATTCCAACAGGTCCCACAAGTTGTAGTTTTGAAAGAATGAAGAAGTCCAACTTGAACAAGTTACGGTGAAAAAGAGCCTTTCGGTGTTGCAAAATCTACTTGAACAAGTTACGGTGGAAAAGAAACTTTTGGTGTTGCAAAATCTACTTGAACAAGTTACAGTGGAAAAGAGCCTTTTGGATCGCTTTCTCCTGCCTAGCTTCTCCATTCCAACTTGAACAAATTACGGTGGAAAATAGCAGTTTGGTGTGCAAAATCTACAAAAAGAACTTCCAGTATTGCAAAATCTCTGGATCGCGCCTTCTGGGGTGTTGCAAAATCTCTGGATCACCTGTAAAATCTAAAATCCCAAAATCTTTGAAATTTTATGTAAAATCCCAAAATCTTTGAAATTTTATTTTTCCGCTTCTTTGATTCTAAATCTCAAGATCTTTGAAATTTCTCCATTGTTACATCTTCATGTAGAACTTGTGTTCACATCAAATATCTGTACGGTTGTACCATCCATATTTTTTCTTTTCTTTTCTTTTTTTTTAAAAAAAAGTGGATTTTCATATCCTTTTCCCAAAAGAAAAAAAAAAGATTTTTCCATTTATCATCGGAAGTCGATGGCATAATCGCTTAAAAGAAAATATTTTTGGCAGCAGATGTCATAATCCTCCCCAAAATGGGAAATATTCTTATGATCTTCTCCAAAACGGAGAATGATATGCCACAAAACGGCCAAAAATACGTGGCGCCCAGAAATGAGTCCCGAACTGCCACGCGTAACGGACCCAAAATACGCTCGTATCTGCACCGTCCACGTGGCATAATCCTGGAAGATCCCCATCATGCCACGGCCTTTGCTCTGATGGTACGCTCGAGATTTTAAGGCTTGCGACACTCACCAAGCCTCTACCCTTGCAGAGTGACCTGGGTAACTACTTTCCTCGAGGTTTCACCCTCGCGTGATACAACCCTCGAGCCTTTGGCACTTGTTGGTTCATCGCTTCAGCCCCTTTCACAAGGGACCCGTCTTCGAGCGTCTCCACGCTCGCTAGCTCTACGAGTATCTCTACGCTCGAAAGAATAAACCCCTAACTGCCGCTGACCCAACAGCCTGACATAACCGCCTAAAAGGTGATGGTGACGCATTAAGGTCCCTTTCAGACCCTCACATTTTGACAAGTGTCTAGGGCAACACTGATTCAGGACCACACGTGATTTATTACTCAAATACCCTCACCCTCAAACTATAAATAGAGGAATATACTTTCCTCAAGCCATCTTTATTTGCTACAGTGCATTTCTTCACGTACAAATGACACACATATTGAACTGGAAATCCCCCATTGCCACACATTTAAGCTTCTTACAGCTTCACCTTCTTCCTTGGTGTTACCCTAGCTGGTAGAATCTACGCTCAAAGGGAACCCAGTTCCTGAGGCTGAAACCCCTATGATGGTCTTCCCCCTCACACACAAATAGAGGATGATTTGGTGTTGATTCCCTTCTTACCATTTTTGACACCATCAACGCGGATCGTTCAAACTCTGAGCCACGTATGAACATACCGCCAAGGGGTCGAACTCGACCCCAAGAGCCCATAAGCCAAGGGGTCGAACTCAATCCCAAGAGCATACAAGCCAAAGGGGTCGAACTTGATCCCAAGTGCCCACAAGCCAAGGGGTCGAACTCGACCCCAAGTGCCCACGCGCCAAAGGTATTGAACTTGACCCCTTAAGCCCACGAGCCAAGGGATCGAACTCGACCCATAAGTCCACGCGCCAAGGGGTCGAACTCGACCCCATGAGCGGCTCACACGCAAAGGGCTTGTACCCGATCCCCCATACATGCACAAGTTTGAAGAGTTACTTTGACGCCAGGGGTCAGGTGCTTCCCACGCCCGATGATCTGGACACGTATCGCTTTCCATTCCTCGATACAAGCTTACACCGACGCATTTAATGCTCTTTAAGCTAGGTCTTGCCAAAAGGAAAAATTGGCACGCCCTACGCCTCGTAGACGGGATGGACCATTACCCCATCGGGGAAGCCACTCAGCCGCATTTAATGCGTCACTACAGACACGCACTAGTGCATTTTCTCGTCAAGGCTATAAATACTCCTCATCATAATAGTGGTTGGTAAGCATTTATGAGCAATTAATTGCCTTCCTTGCTTTATTTCTCTCACTAAAATCGGCCCACAATACTGACTTGAGCGTCGAGTTCTGCTGCTGAGCCCAGTCACGCCCACCGTTGCTGGACCTTCGGCCCAAGCATTTGGACGGCCTGTTCCTTTCTATATCCAACCTGCCGACGATTCGGCGCCTCAGGTCATTTGGAATTTTGCACCCCAAATAGTTTTGGGTCAGACCACGAGGTTCGCACCTCCACCCTCTCCCGCCAGAAGCAAGCAAGGCCTAGACGAAGGCCAGGACGAGTTGGATCATCCGAACCGCAAAAATTGCGATAAACACACGATCGACCCCGACCACAAAGAGTTCAACGACTTACAAGCGCGGATCCCGGCTCGATCCGCCCGGGATGAAGCGGCTAGGTTGGCCGCGGCTTACGTCGGGAACAACGAACCCGACTGCTACGCCGAGCCATCGAGGCGGCGACCTCAAGACCGATTGGAAGATCGAGGATTCGTGATCTCCCAAAGGCAGGTCGATCTCCGCCAGGGTCTAAACCATCGCCCTTTGCATTATCGGAGTGATAGGGAGGAAGCTTTCCCCTTTTGCGAAGATATCCTCCGCACGACTTGTGACGGAGGTCAGATTTAAAGTGGTCTTACCGGTGTACAACGGGACCACCGATCCTAAAAAACACGTGACGGCCTTCGAAAATTAGATGCTGTTGTACTCTCACCCACTTTTCGTCACTACATTGCGGGCCCGGTGCATGAGTGGTTTGTCCGTCTATCGCTTCGATGCATATCGACCAACAACCGCTTTGTAGATCGATTTTTAGCGTATTTCTCTTCCATGAGCAGAGAGAAACTACCATCCTCCTACCTCAACAACATCTATCAAAAGGATGACGAGACCCTTCGGGACTTCATGACCCGATTCTTAAGGGAAGTAGTTCGGGTCGAAAACCCGACGATGGACACCTTGCTTTCGATTGTCCATCGAGCGCTTCGCTACCGCATGTGCACGGACGAGATAGTCAGAGCCGGACCCCAAAACCTGACTGAGATCTAGGACATGGTCCACGGCTTCATGAGTGTAGAAGAAACAACCCTATCACATGGGTCTCTGCCTCGATCCGAGGGGCAGAACTTTGGATCGGGCTCGACCTCGAGCCGAAAGGGGAACGAACCCAAGAAAAATAAGGGAAAAGTCGATCCGCCAACCTAGATTGACCGATGAAACTATATTCCCCTGAAAACGACTATCGAGCAAATTTATACGGTCATGGATAAGAAGCTCCTAAAACAGCCCAAGGCCATCTGCGAAAGCCCAAAGGCGAAGAAGTCAGAGAAGTACTATAGCTACCACTAACAACACGACCACACCACGGAGGAGTGTATCGCCCTCCGCGACGAGATCGAGAGACTCATCAGCGGTGGACACTTGAAAGAGTTCGTATGTAAGATCGATCATTTTTCTAAGAGTTGGTCGATCCCGAGAGCGCTCTAGGTCTCGATCCCGATCCCCGACCCGCCAATTCGAAAAACAGCCGCTGGAAAGAGAAGGTAACAATGATGTCACCAACGGAACGATTTACATGATCACCTGGGGCTACTTCGACAGAGACTCCAAAGCCGCCCGCAAAAAGGCTCATCGAAAAATGGCTCAGGAATACGAAGGCCCACACGAAGAAATTTATCAGGTTGAGCAAGGGGAGAGCTGGGTAGGGTAGGAAGTTAGCTTTATTAATAGTGACAGCCGCCCAGGCCCACATCGGGAAGACAACTCGCCCAGTTGTCCAATGGTGGTGATCTTGGGAGTGGTAAGCTATAATGTAACTAGGTGCCTTGTTAACAATGGAATCTCCTCAAACATTATTCTTTACTCCACACTTGTTAAAATAAAACTGCATAATCTTAAATTCGATCCCGTCCGAACCCCTCTATAGGGTTTCGGCGGATCCGAGGTTTTGCCCTCAGGGCGCGTTCGACTACTCACCTCAATGGGAGCCGAGCCCTGTCGGGTGACCCACGAGGTCGAATACGTAGTCATGAACTTGTCCCTACCTTATACCATCATCTTCGGCCGACCCGACCTAATTCAATTACAGACTATTATCTCAACTTTCCATAAAAAATCAAGATATCCACCCCGAACGGGGTTGGAAAAGTTGGGTGTGACATCGTGGAAAGTTGGTTCTGCTATGCCATTAGTGTCAAAAAGCCCAAGGACAAGGAGGTCAGTAAATGCCTTGATCTGCAAATCTACGGCAACGGCGTGGTGGAGTTGCCCAGCTCGATTCCTGAAGTCGAGGGCTCCCTTGTAGCCCGGAAGAGGAAAGCCATTGAGCGGCTCGAGCCCTCTAATGCTCTAAAGGAAGTGCCCCTCATCCTGGGTGACAGCAGCTAATCCACCAAGATTGCGGCAAATATGCATCCACAGCATGAGGTCATGATGATTGAGTTTCTTAGGAAAAATGCGGACATTTTTGCTTGGAGCGCCCAGGGCCTCGTCGGGGTCAACTCGAAGGTGATCTGCCATTGCCTCGAGATCGATCCCTCCTATAGACCCATCAAGAAAAAGCTAAGGACCAAGTAAGGAAAAGGAACAAGATCATCGAAGATGAGGTTAACAAGCTTCTCGATGACGGTTACATCATGCCAGCCCAGTATGTCGATTGGCTATATAACATGGTCTTAGTTCAAATGACGGGCGAAAAGTGGTGCATGTGCAACGATTTCACTGACCTCAACAAGGCCTGTCGAAAAGACCCCTACCCGCTACCTCGAATCGATCAGTTGGTTAACTCCATAGCCAGGTGCGAGATGCTCAGTAGACGCCTTCCAGGGGTACTATCAGATCTCAATGGCACCCGAGGATCAACGCCATACAACTTTCATAGTCGTGAAGGACATCTTTTACTTCAAGGTAATATCTTTCGGGTTGAAGAATGCGGGTGCCACCTATCAGAGGCTAGTCAACCTAATGCTCAAGGGCGAGATCTGCAAGACAATGGAGGTCTATGTCGACGATATGATTGTGAAGAGCAAGTGGGCTTATCATCACCTTAAGCATTTGCGCCGTGCACTCGAGATATCATAAACATCTACCCTTTGGAATATGTTGATCACGGTCGAGAGGACCTTCTATGGACCAAAGAGAGGTCGTAAGGCAAAAAAGAAACATAGGGATGGAATATCAAAAGGAAAAGTTTGCACTTACGCTGAAGATCCCTTTGCTGACTCTGTATCGCTGAAGACTGATAGGCTCTGCAAAAATCATTTTATGTTCATCGATCTTGCAGCCAGTGTTGAACAGAGAGGACAACACGCTGATATCAGGTTAGCCAACGCTGAGGTTCCTGATCGATCTATCTTCCTTCACCCGCTCGAGCCCACCCGGCCAGTGGGGTAGGCTGGTCTGACTGAAATCTAACAACTTGCTCTTTATGTCGGGGTTGTCGGAGTCGGCATCGGGTTTGACCTCCATGATATTCTTCTTCTTGCGTTTTCGGTGGCATTTAAATTCTGCACCCTGAAGAATAACTAGATCATAAGGATTGGTGTTGGGGTCGACCGCACTCGATGCCTGCCCTATGCCTCGCGCATCCTCCGAGTTTGGGCTTTCGGGTCGCGGCTCCAGAGACGCCTGCTGGCGGGGACGTTGGACCATATCTTGGGGCTCTGGCAGAGCCCTATTGATCGTAGGTATTGAACAATCTACTTCATCCAGATTGGACCAAGGGATTGGCTCATTATCTTTCAACTTTAAATTCTTCTGTATCTTCCTCAATCGACTCATCCTAAGGATATGCAGACCTGCAAAAAGAACGAATTCGATTAGAGCCGTATGGGTCAAAAATAGAAAAGAAAAAATGAATAGAAGCAAGTAAATAACACGAGGGAACAAACGCCCACGGCCTGATGGGTGGATCGGGTCGGAGCGAGACTCACCAAAATTGAAAAGATACGACCTCCTCCCCAGAACCAGACCCGCCACGATCAAGTGAGCAATATCCGTCAAGTAGTCCGATCGAGGTGACCCGGATTGGGCAGAAGCTCAAAGTGTTCATCCTTGTGCAACCAAGCTTTCTTATTTCTGTGGAGTTACGGGGGCTCATCCGCGGTCCACGTAATGCGGAATGGCAGCGGCATCGAGCCATGGATAAAGAAAAGCTTATCTTTCCAATCACTCCCATGCGACGAGATCGGTATATCAACTAATTTTCGATCGGGCCTAGCTTACGAGTAGTAATAGCCGGTCCCAAATTTAACCAAAGTGACGAGAGGAAAAAATTTCCGAGGTCTTCAGGCTGTGGCTTGAACCCAAGACACCTAAGTACGGTAACCGTGCTAAATATCAGAGCGATTGAGTTCGGAGTAAGCTGGGCAGGATATAGATTGACTCGCTCGAAAAAGATTTCCAAAAAGGAGTGGAGCGAAAAACGAAACCCGTGCTTCAGCGACGAGTAGTAAATTTCGAAAGTATAATCTAATTGTTGTTCTCCCACAGTCTCTCCCCTCGAACAGCAACCGGGCAATCACCCCCTCCGGTATCCCGCTCAACCAGTTACTAATCTCACGGAACTCATGATCAGACAAGGAGGACATCTTTTGGGTGACATGAGTCAGAGTTCGGTAGATGGGTCCCGATCGCTCGACCTCGATCTCACCCTACTGGTCGAACTCAACCCGAACCTTCGGATCGTTTCGGACCCCCCGATCTCACTAATCGAAGGCTTGAGGAATGCTCACTAATCGAAGGCTCTCACTTATTGAAGGCTTGAGAAAATCTTAGTAGAGAAGTGTGGAAAATGAAAATGACCTCCCATGTATTTATAGGAAGTTGGGAAATATATCCCCTCGAGATGCGAGCCACTATCATTATTGCGTTTGGAAGACCGCGTTGCTTTTCCCCTCGAAGTGCGAAACGAATCCATAATGGAGCCTCATTGACTGAGTCGATTGAAAGACATGCCCATTGTTGTGACTTCGGATAATATTCAATGGACAAGCAGCTCTGCCTACCCGATACTGATCCGACGAAAATTACCATCGCAAAAATTCACCCCGGTAATTTGGGGGGGCCTCTGATATGCCATAAAACGGCCAAAAATATATGGCGCCCGGAAATGACTCCCGAACTACCACATGGATCGTACCAACTCTGTAGCACCCCGTACGTGAGGCGCCACATCCCTGCACTACAGCCCGGCACGAGTGATGAAATAGAGAATCCGCACCCGCACCAAACTATAGAGAACGGTGATAAATAAAAACCTCCTAAGCTAGGCATAACTTAGACCCTGTCAAATCAAACCAAGTACAAACGAGTACAAAAGTGAAAGCCAATCATACATTCAAACATCCACAGTTGATGGGTTTAACTGGCATATATACCTAATCCCAAATAATAACATAAATCCTAAATTCAAACGGGTTCAATCTGTTCCGTAAAAGCCTGTCCCAAATAAATACATTCCATTCATAAAGTAATTCAGGTTCATAAACCAAATTCCTTAGTCAAATCTTAAATAAGGATTCAAATTCAAAAGAATACAAATGTGAATGCAAAGACGCTCTAAAACAGACCGGCCGAGTCAAAGACCTAACAAGACTCCGCCTAGCTCTAAACTCCGCGCAAAACCTGTTGGAAACAATAGAGTAAACGCAGCGAAAATTTTAAAATTTTCCAAGTAAAAAGGATCTTTGAATCTCTCGATTATCGTATTGGATTCATGGTTTCAAGAAACTCACGTAGGTAGTAGTGTTCTTGTGACGCTAGTACCGCCTACTAGAACGCCCTTCACGTGGAATGTCCCTCAAACGGCTCTTGATTAGATCCCCAATGCAGCGATCCTCTAACGGTATCCACACCAGTCGTAGAACACGATCAAGCTAGGGAGAATGCTAGTTCTGTGGCTTGTGTTTTGGCTAGGGAAGCTGTAATTTGAAAACCTT
>JBBMKE010280687.1:0-13897 GCA_037834125.1 Lippia alba | reverse complement strand
CTATTATATGTCTTTTGTATTCCCAATGACTCTTCACTAATCAATGTGGGATATCAAATAACATATAATATTCAACACTTTGTTCTTGCCTTAAGAAAATTTAAAATTTGAGCAAATTATAGATAATTATTCAATTTTGTGGGTTTTGCGTATTGTCTTTGGCCGGTGAAATTTTTCAATTTTGTTTTCTAATGTTATAAATTTGTGCATCAGCACCGCACGAAGCATTTTCTTACCTAATAAAAGAAAGGGACAAAAATTTTTCCTCATTTGAATTATATTTGTTTTCATAATTTGCTATTTGAATTTATTTTTGTTATAAACCTCCATTCGATCTATGCGATATTACAAAAATCATTTTCATCAAAGTTTAAGTGATTTTCGTAATTTTAAATGGGTTTTAGTGCTTGAATGCTCTGTAATGTACAAATATTTTTAATAAAAGTAAGAACCCTCCATTTTTACAATTTATCATTCCAATTAATTTTCATTGTAAACTGCCATTCAATCTTTACATTTATAACAACCCTCCATCTAAACTTTTTTTGTTGTTGTTGGTTTTGGCATAAAAACATGATACGTGGCATGTTTTTAAAACATACATGTTAGTTGCATTCTCACCAAAACCACCAATAAAAAAGTTTAGATGGCGGTTTGTTACAAATGTAAAGATTGAATGGCGGTTTGGAATGAAAATTTGTTAGGATAATAAATTACAAAAATGTGCAAAGCTCGGATGACAAAAAAAAATTTATGATGACAATTTTTTTTTAAAAAGTAAATTAATTATTTCCATTATTTTTTAATGTTTTAATATAACAGAAGCAATTCCAACACTTATTTTCTCATTTTTCTTCAATCATTTGATCGTCTTTCCTACTTGACCTTAACATAATATGTCAAAAATGAATATGTAATTATAAGTTATCAAATTGGATACATTCTAGTTATAAAAAAGATTATCATATCTTATTGTCATATTTTTTAAACTGAAAAAGATCATATCTGAGAAGAAGCTCAGTATGACACATACAATTCTGATCGACATTTTAGCTCCAAAAGTTTCCCTGAACTCGAGAGACTGAAAATGATTTGATAGAGAAAATGTACTAGGACTTGTGATATAAGATGTCAAAATAATTTCACCATTACCATTAAGATTCCTCATTAGTTTGGAAAGTTTGTATTTCTCATTTGCAGATTGCTGTCCATAATTGTTCATGTTATCAAATTCTCCGTAATCAATCATGTATATAAAAAATCAATAAGCGTAGAAAATAAACAAAACCATATCTTACTCATTAAAGCCCATACGTTGAGGCAAAAACAAAGACGAACAAAGAAAGAACGAAAAGAGTATAATAATTATCAAATAGCTTTAAAAAATTGTGGATTAATCAATTTGTTTCGGCGCACAAAATACGTCAGAATGAAATAATTTAAAAAATTCAAAAGATTATTGCATCTGACAGTCTTGAAAGAGTAAATTTTGAAAGAATCTCACGATTATGGAACTCTTATTTGTTAAACAATGACTCAAATAATGAAAAAATTAATTTTTTATTGTTAAAAATATATGCACATCATGTGTGGGATATGACGTCCCGTTTTCTCGGCAACGCAGGTATGACGTCACGAATGGGTTTAGGCCGAGAGTTATGTGAGTTATATGTGTTTTTAAATGTTTAGTGGATGTTTTATATATTTAATTTCGTGAATTAATTGCTACTACATGACCTATATGATTTATATGATCTTTGACTATGATATTTAAATACAACTACTATCTGTATACTTGTTTAATTAATGTTTTCGATTATGCACTTATTTGTAATTATATGAAATCCTTGGACTCAATTGAACTTTGAATTGGACCACAATTACTTACCTGTCAAACCTCGGAGCCCTAATTGAACACTTAAACTGTTGAGTCCTGACTTCAACTTTCTTCTAGGCTAAACCTTTCCTGAAAGAGGGCTGACGGCTGAGGGATCAAAGTGAAAATTTTCTCCTTTTCTCTCTCTTATTTCGATTATATCTTCAAACTCCAAGCAAGACTCCAAGCTTCATCTCTTCCTTCATTTTTTCCTCTTTCCAAAGTGTTATGTGGGTTTTGTGTTTATATGTTAAACAAGATAGGGTTTGAATTTCTTTGAACTTATAGCATGATTTTGTATGTAATTGATGTTCTAATACTTGAAATCCATGAATTTATTGCAAGAAATTTGGTTGTGGAGATGGTGAATGCATATGTTTATATATAGATGTATATATGTATGTAATTTTTTCATGGATTGCTGGATTAATGTGTTTTAAGTTGCTCAAAACTTGTATTTGATGCTCCTAGATGATATATTACATGTTTTAAGTGTTTTTGGTTGTGTTTTAGTTTTCGGTCGTTACATATTGTTCCCTTTTAATCCCGGCCGGGACACTTGTTATCGAAAGCTGCCAGTTCAGGCATCCTGACTGGGACGGATTTAATCCTGTCTGGAACGCCCCTTTCCTACTCCAAATGCTCTGAAATTTTACCACAACTAAGTACATGAAGTGTAGAGCATTCTTCTTTTTACGACTTGTCAATATCAGTTCCAAGGAGTGATATATGGCTGTTTCTTGTTCGTGTCGCGAATCTGCGTTAACCCCACTTCGTACCTAAGCCATTTTCATTTCGCTTTGCACTAGAAGTCAAGTCATATATTTTTGGAAACTCCTATTTGTCTATTTTCATATCCAATTGACGAAACTCCTATCGGACTTCTAGAACTTGAGATATTTGCATTTCTTCACAACTTGCGCATTTTGGAACTTCCAACTTTTATTCAATCTTACTCAAGAACTCCACTTTCAAGCTTTCCCTTTGTCTTCCCGAAGCCGTACATGACTTATATGATTTTTATACATGCCTAATTGATTATTATCTTTTTAATTGCACTACTGGGCCTTAATTTTCTAAATTCGATTACTTGATTACATGCTTAATATAAATTGAATTTGTTTGATTAAATGGATTATTTACGTGACCTTCTTGAGAGTTATTGTAACTTTTATGTGCTAGATGAATATTATAAATGGTAAATATGTGTTATTGACTTGATGAATTATTCAATGATTAATTATTTCCTAGGTTATGAATTTGTTTCGTTAATTACGTGAGGGCATTAATTGTGCACATGAGCACTATCACTTTATAGCATATCATTTTATAATCCTTATAATATGCATGTTCTATCATTCCATATCATGTCACGAACATTTCATATGAATGTCGTGCGTCCTAATTGATTTCATACTGAGTCATTTCTCACGAGCACACATTGTTTACTTTCTTGAATAGTTTTTCTCCAGGGCGGATATATCGTGATCGAATAGGCATCGGTGTAGCTCATATCCTTGTACCGTGGTCTTCAAGATGAGGGTGTTTTTTGTTCTACTTATATATTGAACCCTACAACCGTATGCGAAACATTTTGGCCTAAAACCTTATTATATATCTATATCATTTTCAAGTAAAGTAATCGAGTAAATTCTTATCATGTAAATATTTTCAAGACGATGGATTATTTACAATGAATTGAACGTTATAATGAATTTCCATATTTTGGCGAGACAACGCACATCATGTTCACGTTATTGGGCCTGGGAAAAAGTGGGCTCGGCACCGGCTCGGCGTCGGGCCATCGGACAACCCCATAGCACGTAGTACCCTTTGAGAATATCTTCACGCAAATTGGGTGGCCAAAAGGTGGGATATTCTTGAGCCGGTGGTAATTCCAACAAAGGAGCGGGTAGGAGTCATGAACCCCCTTTTCAACATGTAACGAACGGATGGATCGGGTCTGCAGGCCTAACCATCACCCCGGGGGAAGAAGGTTGGAATGTTTTTGCACATGACATGTCAATGAGTGAATGAATGAACGAAAGAAATGGTTAATGCTTGCCTGATCACGTATTCAAAGTATTAAATCACGTTTATTGTACACGGTCGAAGTTTGGTGGGAGAATTGTGCACGCTCACTCACTGAGCCACAATGATTATTTATGAATTATGAACTTAATGAATTTAATATGAATTTGTCATAAAGTCCAAGCATTGTTAGCCATTTTCTTACCCTTCATGGGAACTAACTTCAAATAAAACATTGCTCGGGATTTATGACTTGCATGTGCATGTTTTATATATATGTAAAGCTCCTGCTTACTCAGTCTTCTAGAGACTAACCCCTCTTTCCCATTTCCCAGTTCTTTTGCAGGTTTTTGCTAGGCTGGAGTCTAGTTTTAGTGCTCTTTTAAGTTGCACTTGTACACTGGTGAGTCGCATTCCATATTGTTACACTTAATTGTATTCTTTTATGTACTCGGGCATGTGTGCCAAATTGTAAATTATTGAATATTAATTCGGGACAGGTTGCATGCTTAGTTGAACCCCTTGTTAGGTTGTATGATGGATTTAATTATGTTGGTGAATTATTTGGGCTTGTATCCATTATTGAAATTCCATTGTTGGTATCATTGCTTCCGCATTGCACTCGTCTTATCTCTTGAATATTTGGTACAAGGTTAGATTCTGCCTAGCGAGAAGGTTTTTAATTGTCACCCGTTCGCCATGAGTCCGGTTCATGTATGGACCACCCATTTCATGTGTGAACTAGACCTATGGTGCGGGGGATGTGGTGCCTATCGTCTCGGGGGCTACATGGGATATTCAAGCATCGAAAACCACTTAAAATTAGATGGGAATGACAATTTTGTAGAAATCTTATAGATGATAAGATGTCAACATGCAAAAATTGTATAGATTGGATCGTAGTTTGTGAAAAATTATGTCGATGGGTTGGCGTTTTGCAGCGAAAATAAGATGAGACAAGAAAGTATAAAAAGGAATATAGTTCAAATGGAGAAAAATATTTATCCCTAAAACAAATATTTCATAGTTATTTCTTCGATTATTAATGATTTCTCTATTTATTTGCCAATTCATTGAACTTAAAAATTACACAGATCATACTCTACAAGATTGCTTATAAAATTATTGTGGATATTAAACTAGTTTCAATTACAAAATTATTGTGGATCATTGCGATTATGATGAACTTGTGACACCCGTTCGTTCACACGCTCAGATTTGTCACGAGAGAGTTTAAATAATGCACTTATGTGGCTTAATCAACTCTAATTGCCTATGTGAGTAATTCGAATAAAATGTGATAAGATAAAATATTGAATTCTTGCATGACAACTTCGGGATTTAATTGTAATAATTGAACTTTAATGTGGAATAGGACTTGGGCCTATTTTGGTTGAGGGCCTAATTTAATTTAGACGGGTTTTGGGGTCACTCGGACCGATGCGGGCTCGGGAATTCGAATTCGAATTCCGACACCAATGATTGGGTTGTTTCATACACTCGGCCCAATTAAATTTATTTCATAACCTAGAACATTTCAATTATCCGTTTTACTTAAATATCCTAGATGCTCTTTCATTTCATTTCATTTCCAACATTCAAAGCCTCACACAAGGGAGAGACATGGAGGGCTTCAAGTGAAGATCAAGGATAGAGACCCATCTTCTTCCAAGAGCTCGTATCTCTTGTATTCTTCCTTCCTTTGTAATTCAAGGTTAGATTCGTGTTTACTTACCGATTCCATTGATGAATTGCTTGAGTTTGATTTTTTGGAAAATCATTTCATTTTGGGATTTATGCCTAACTTGGGATTTTGATCTAATTAGTGAGTCTTCAAGCATGCTTTGTTGTTCTACATGATCTCTATGTGTTCTAATTGCTGAGAATTCGTGTATAGAAGTTTAGGTATGAATATCTCCATGGAAATAGCTTGAAATGCATGAAAATGGGTTTGTATGATTTTGGGCAAAACCTTCCTTGAACTTGGATTAATTGATGTTTTGATGTTAAGTATGAGTTATGTGATGATATACTTGAATTTCGTGATGAATTATGGTTGATATGATGTTGGATTTATGAAATTTGGGTTCCATTTTCTTCTTCCCGAGACTTGCATGTTTCTGCTCTATTTTACAGGCCGGAACGGCCATTCCCGTTTGTGCTTTAAGCCCGGAACGACCCTTCTGAGCTAGGGCTTCTATTTGGCGGCTGAACATGGGAACGACCGTTCCCATGGAAAGCTTAGGCTGGGAACGACCGTTCCCAGTCTCGCTGTGCTTAGTCATGGGAATGACCATTCCCATGCTATGTTGTGCATGAGAATGGCCGTTCCCGTGTGTCTGTGACTTGTTTCGCTTGGCTTTTAGTGTGTTTTTGATTTGTTTGAATTGCTACTTGATCTATATGTTTTGACATGACTTGAATTGCAACTTTGAACCCTAATTACATCATCTCTTGCATGATTTGGTGAAATATGTGCATTAAGTTATGTGATCAACTTGTCCATATCATATTCATTCCATAATTCATACATTCTTGCACGCCGTGCGTCTTATGGTTCATATAGAGTCTAAGTGTGTTTCTATTAGTTTTGTTCAGAGTTTGAGGAGTCGGGTGAGCCCGAGGTCTGAGGTTGAGTGTTTGGCCCTACACGCTCCAGACTCTACTTCTTCGAGGTGAGGTTTAGGTTTGTATAGTGGGACCTATGGCCTTTATGTGATTGTTTCGAACCCTGTATGCGAGTGTATTATACTATACGCTACTATCTGTCTGATACGTTATGTTTATGATCTTGTGAACCACCTTTGGGTTTTGAAAATTAGTATGTGGGCGTATGTAAGCCTTTCTAGAAATCTGTTCTGTTCTGTCTGTCTGGATCTGTTTGTGAGGTTTCTGCCATGAGATATTGGCATCTGTTCTGTCTGGGATCCAAGAGCTGCGGGTAATGGAGCCACCGGTTTGGCAAGGGTCGTCAGTGTTTAACCATGTGCATAGTTTCACTTTGAGATGATTTCCACACAACCCGTGGAGTTGGGGAAGTGGTGCATCTTGAGCCTTTGGCCCAAGGGTCGGAGACGACACTTGTGGATTCGCAACCCCTTGTGAGTCTGTCTGTTCTGGATAGATTGAGCCGGCCAGCTCTTTCTGTCATTGTGGTGGTGGGATTGGATTCTAATTTGTTTTGTTCTGTTCTGATATGATGGTGGTGGGAAGCTCATACTCGCCGAGCAATTCTATCTGTTCTATCTGGAATACGTAAAATGGGATAGGTTTCTTTCAATCATTTGTGATTTTGGGTATTTTCTAAATGTTTTGGTATGCAAAACCCTAGCCCCGTTTCACGTGTTCATCTCATTATGTTATCTGCTCTGCTCTCTCTCTATATATATATGTGGGTATGCATTAGCCCACTCACTCAGTCAGTTGACTGACACCTCCTATCGTTTGCTTTTTAGTTGCAAGTCTGTCTTTTCTCTTCGTGCTAGGCGGAGTTGAGTTGGTCTGCATATAGCTCATTCGAGTCTGGTGCATTTCAGTTTCCGCACCTTTATTTCTAGAATTATGTACTGTTGCTTTACTTTATTTACTTTCTGCTTTGAGGTATTGTTCTGTTGAGCCATGTGCGGCGTAGATGTTGGCCTTGTGTGGCATAGGAATTCGTATTTAGCCCTGTGAGGCATTTATGTTCTCTGTTGGATTATGTTGTTGTTGAAATCGCTTCAGCATTCTGTTGTGTATGATGATTTACTTAGCTTCAGCGCAATCTGTTTATTGTTTCATCGTCTAGTCCGCCTAGTCTAGCATGTGTGTTTGTCACCGTTTGCTGTAGTTCGAATTCAGGTTTGGGTACCATTCCTCTCCTGGGTTTGGATTACAGCACGGGGGGTTGTGGCATCCACGTTGGGTGTTACAAAACTTGTGGACGAGGAGTTGAGATTGTTTCCTGGCCAATATTTTACTATGTTATTGATGTTGATTTAGTGGTACATATGCCTGTTGTCGTCCGGAGATAACTAGACTCGACCATACATGCAACTTTTACTATAAAAATCTCCAACATTTGTACTATGTACTTTAAGAACTAATTTTTTCGGTTGTAGAAAAGGGTAACCCAAATGCTTATGTATGTAACAAGCTTAGAGGATCTCCCAAAGTCACATTTAGGGTCGCTTTGCTTAGTATCTCTCAAAAGTTGTACAGTCCATCCCACCGTTAACTCACTTCAATCATCATCCTCAAAGAAAGATTCTATATAACACATATGTTCTTAGTGAATTAAATTATATAATTCGATAGTTCCATCAATATTGATACTGAATTTAAATTACAGGTTAATTTAGGTACAAAAGGACGTCTTTTAAAATATAATTTTTAGAAGTGTAGTCATTCTTTCCACAGTTATAAAGAAATGCTTTCCGTTGTTCACGGCTTAATCCAGATGGTATGGATTCGTTTGAGAAAGATGTTCCATTTGCAAAGTCACGGCCTATGCAGTACTCCGCACAATGGGTCATTGTAATGCCACATGTTTTTAAGACTAACCAGGTATGGCGCCACGAGTGTGGTCAGGCCAAGAGTTACGTGACGTAATTGTTTAATTATGTGAATTACGTGAATTATGTGTTTAATTAATTATTTACGTGATTTATTTGTAATTACATGTGGATGTGATTAACGTTTTCTAAATTTAATTTAATCATACGTACACATTATTCCTTCCCCGAGCCTTAACTTTTATTTCTTGTAAATTTTTGAACCCTTTATTTATCCCTTTTATTTAATTCGGGAACTTAGTCCTATCCCCGGTCGTATTTTAATTTAAGTCAAAACCACAAAAAATATCACCACACACAAATATCTCTCGACCGGGCCCTGCATGTTTCTTTTCCTTTTCTCCCAACAAAAACAAGAACACACACAACCCCCTCCCCCCAATTCTTTCCCCTTTCTTTCTTCTTCTTCTTCTTCTTCTTCTTCTTCTTCTTCTTCTTCTTCTTCTTCTTCTTCTTCTTACCTCTTCCCTTCTTCTCTCTAAGAGAAACCACCATCTCCACCACACCTCACCACCACCGGCCGCCCCTCACATCGCCGACCGCCGCACCACCACCATTCCTCCACCACTCCACTCTCTTCTCCATTTCTTCTTCACCTTCACCTCATGCTCAAGAAGGAATAGGACCAAGAAGAAAAAGAGGGAAATTCTAGCTCCATCAAATCCGGTAAGAATCCGACGATTCAAGACCATCACGATCTTAACCTCGACATCCTCATTTCAATTTCGGTAAGCCCCTCCTCATTTCTTGAGTTTATATAAGTATTTTGGAGTGTATGTATATTTGTATATATTTTGTGGGTTTCTCGTATACTTGCCTCGTTTCGTATTTCGTTCATACTTTTAGTTGTCTTAAGTGTTGGTTGTTGCTTGGTTTTGGTTTCGGGTTCCGACGACGTATCGATCGGCCGTTTTGGCCAATTTTCAGTCATTGCGAAGTTGCCCCTATTTCTGTCGCAAGACGTCCCAGCCGGGATCAGGATTAGTACATTGCTACTCCCAACAGGGATCCCTCTTTTGGTTAGTCTCGGCCGGGATGGTTTCCAGTGTAAATTGTGTCCCGACAAGGATTACATGTCAGTTATAAGCCTGGATGTTTGTCCCGGCCGAGATTGTTTTCAATCCCAGCCGAGAGACCTGATCAGGTTGGTCTCGGGACTTCTGTCCCGGCCGGTATTTATTTCAGTGCATTTTGAGTCCCGGCCGGGATGTGGCTCAATTGACCCATTTTCGTGCTTTGACTTTCGTTGTTTCTCTTTCGTGAACATGTTTATGTGCCATGATTGATTCCTTAACGTGTCTAACATGCGTATATAACTTCGTGACGTGTTATTAAATGTTTATATGCAACGCATGAATTGTTTAGTTATTTATTTGATTTAAATTGTAATCGAGCTTGTGTTATATGATCACGTATCACACGTACACTTGAATATCATGCTTAATTGGTATGTGAAACATTTATTGTGCACATGAACACGATCATGGCATAACTTATTATTCTTTATAACTCTCATATGCATGTTTATCATCTCATATCATGTCACGAACACTTCATGCCAATACCGTGCGTCATATATGGTTTCATATTGAGTCGCTTCTCACGAGTACACATTGTTCCCTTTCTTGTACAGTTTCTCTCCAGGGTGGAGATTTCCGAATCGAGTAGGCACCCGTGTTGCTCTTATTCTGTCCTTGTCTCGTTGTTCTCCAGGTGAGGGCATTTTCCATTCTAGTTACATATTAAACCTTACAACCTATATGTGATTGTTTTGGCAAAAAAAACCTTATTGTATATCTAAATGTTTGAAAAAGAACTGTACTGAAATGATTACTGATCCCCTACTGTTTTGGCGAGAACTGCACTGCACTGTCCTGTACTGTGGGCCCAGAAAAGACGTGGGATTGATGAACGGATAGGCATCGGGCCGATGAAAAGAACCCTTGTATGTAGTACCCTTTGGGATTACTCCCGCTTGACCAAAGCACCGGGAAGGCGGAGTTTTTCTAAATGGTAGGAGTCATTAGCCCCCATCTCACGTCTATTGATTGTCTCTCGTGACTGGGCTGCCCCTGGCGGAGAGATATACTTGGGTGGTTCGGGTCTACAGTCCTCACCACCACTACTGAAGAAGGAGGTTGGCTTGTATTATTCCTGACTGTTCCTGATTATTCCTGAAATCTGTTAATTAAATGATTGATTGAATAATCGACTACATGATCATGTTTTAATAATGATTCCCTATTGATGGTACACGGTCGGAGTAAGGATGGAGATTGTGCAAGCTCACTTGTTGAGCTATTGATCACCCACTGAACTGAAAAGTCATTAAATTGATATAGTTGTAAAGTCCGAGCGTTGATAACTATTTCGTGCCTCTTTGAAGGAGCAAACTTCTATAAAACCTCGCTAGGATTTATAACTTGCATGTTCCTATTTTTATATATATGTACACCCCTTGCTCACTCAGTCTTCTAGAGACTAACCCCTCTTTCCCCACCTCTCAGTTTCTTTTGCAAGTGTTGGTCCTTGCTTGGCGGGAGTCAAGTCTATTTTCCCTTTCGAGTCACATTTGTAGACTTGAGTTCCATTATTGCATTGTTACCTTTATTGCATTCTATTTAAATAGTCCTATGAGCCAAAGCATGTTACTGATTATTATTGTTATCGGCCGTGCTGAATCTTGTATTTAATTTTAGGCCCGTGGCCACTGCTTGACTGTTTTACTTATAGCTCGTAGCCCACTATTGTTAATTATGTTGAGCCTGTGAGCTCTAATTGCTATTAATTATTTCATGGCTTCCGCATTGCACTCGTTCTGTTGTTGAATAATTTGGTACAGGGTTAGTTCCCGCCTAGCCAGAGAGTTTTTTTTATTTGTCACCGGTTCGCTGTGAGACCGGTTCATGCTTGGACTACCCATTTTATGTGTGAGCTAGTCTTGTAGTGCGGGGGATGTGGTACCTTTCGTCGCAAGTGCTACATTCATCACATCCCCTGCACCTAAGCCCAATTCACAAACGAGATGGAAATTTCGTATATGAACCAAGCAGAGGCGAACAGGAGGCAGACAGACTCGCACCTAAGCAAGGCGGAACGTAGACCTGATTGAATATTTCCAAAATAATAAGTACAACTTGCGGGGGAGGGTACAATAGCAATCACACAAGCAATGGCCACAGACTGGCAAAAATAAAACACACGAGTCACATACAAAACTAGGCACACAGGCCGAAATAAATGTACAAATTCTACGCGGTACACAGGCCTCATTGAAATGCATAAAATAAACCCGACAAGGGTAAAGTAAATAATCATGCAAGTCGACACGGATAGAAAATAAATAACTTAAATAATTACATAACAAATGAATTCTCATGTATACAGATCAAAACATAACATAACTTAGAAAATATAAGACTTGACTCAAACGAAAGAAAGACTCGACAAACACGACGCACAACAGCCTAGCTCAAGCTCTGATAACCTGAACTTGCAACTAAAAACATGGGGTGGGGCGAGGATCAGTCACGCTGACTGAGTGAGGGATTAACACACACATACTATACATATATAGGAGCACAACACAAAATATATTTTAAAGTTCATAAACCGGGGCATGGATTTTACAATCCAAAATATTTTACCCGTGATAATATATATAGAGAAGAGTTGGGCCGAAGACCAAAACAACCAAATTTTGGGTAATTATAAATCCACTCACGTTTTATGAAATATTTCTAACATAACAAAACTCGACGGGTACAATCTGAAACCATCCAAACTCCCCATATTCATATTTCGAACAAAATCTAAGTCAAACAAACATACTCTTCTTCGAGTAATGGGAAGGTTGTATCTACCCTAACCATCCAAAGGGGAGTGCTCAATGCTACTCATACCCTCGAACCTCCATTTCCCGACCAAGCCTCCTGGTGGGGTCTTGTACATACTTTCAGACAGATGGAGACCGCACTCGGGAGTAACCCGGCTGTCCAATGACGTCCCGAGGCTCTTTTCCACAAATCTCTGGAACCCATCAAAGTCCAAAGTTCAAAATTCAAAGTTCAAAACCCGCTATAGATATACAGACAGACTTAGCTCATACATATCGTACGTACATACCACACACATATCTACCTCAAAAATCATATCAAAACCGAAATTAAGCATACATAGGCTCATACATAGTGTTCATACTTTCAAACATATGACCACACTATTAAAATACACACTTTTCACATATTTACATACATATAGAGGCTTATAAGTCACATGCAGTCCAAAACGGCACATTTTAATAGTGTCTAACTATATCCTAACATCACTTGATAACAGATAAAGCTCAAGACAAGCCAAACGGTCCACCTCGGAACCTACACAACCCACTTGTCACCATTCTGGGTCCATCTGTACCAAACTAAACACAAACAAATGACTCAAACTCAAGAATGAACCACAAAGACGCACGGTAATTCCCAACATTAATATAGATATGCATAAGTGTCCATGTTATGTTTCTAGTGTGGTGTCGTGGTCAAATTAGGGATATTAATATTCAGAAATGTCATATTTATAAGTAGCATGTCCTGAAATGATTGCAAGATGAATTCAGGTATCATACAACATTTAATCTTCCAAGCATACTAGTATTTCAAGTTATAAACTGTGACACCCCATCAAAATGATCGTACATATATGATGTATGTGTGCGATTTAAATTAAATTAATTATTTAATTTTATTTATTATTAATATAATTCTTATTTTATTTTTTAATTATTATTTATTTGAATTTGAATTCTATTTATTTGAATAATATACTTATTTGTTGAAATGTGTTGCGTTTGTGTTCGATTTGAGATCGAGATTTCGTGCCATTTTAATATGTTGGAGATTTGTGAGTCGTGGACTTGAATATGTGCTCGTTAAGTGTTTTTGGCTTTATATGTTGGGGTTTCGGGAGTTCTTTTAGTTGGGTGACCTAAAGGGGGCTAAAGTGTTCTTAGCGCACCTTAGGTTTCGGGTAGTGTATTTTGAGCTCGGGAATTCGGATTCAAATTTTGTCACCTCCGTTGGACTCATTTCGATGATCCTGATCCAATGGAATAGTCCTTGTAATTTTTCGAGCTTGTTTGTGCTAAAGTCTAGTTGAAATGCAGCGGAAATTAAAATGTTTCCATCTAAGTAGGACTGGACTTGCAATCTTGAACCCGAATTCATAAGGACAAGAACGTACTTTAGTTTTTAGTTCTTTTTTGAAACGTTCAAGCCTCCCAAGAACGCTCTTCACACGGCTTGATCCCCACTCCGATTCCTTTGCAAATCTTTCAAAATTCCAAATGCGAAGCCCTCTAGAGCAAAAGTCCACCAACCTCGATCACAATCCAAGTAGGGAAGATGCTAGTTCTATAATCAGTGTTTAGGCTTCCTAGGGT
>JBBMKE010280578.1:0-13897 GCA_037834125.1 Lippia alba | reverse complement strand
ATTACAGGCTATATATAAGACCAAAAGAATGTTACTGCAATCACATACCTATACCAAATAAATCCAGCAGCATCTTAGCCATGGCAAATGTCATACATGAAATGCTGACGTCCTGATCAAAGCAAATCAAAGATTATAAATGGATGCGAAAAGTGGGTACCCTATTATAAAGAAGACTAACTAGCAGGAAACTAGTCATAAAAAACACACAAGCAACACTAATAGGATGCTTAGCATCATTTGTTAAGCCTAACAAACATTTTTTAATGACTGTCGCTCCTAAAACTATTTAAATTTTAGCCTAACTACCTAAGAAAGCATAATATCACCTGTAGAAGCCCAGGTTTCTTCCACCTTTCAGAAAACTGAGAGCAATACAATCTTAAACCTACAAAAAGAAGATTTTATATTAGCGAGTCCTACCAAAATGCATATGCATGTGTTTGATGAACTTGAGACATGATAAGGCAAAAGAAAGCCTAAAATATGCTTTATAATCATATCAATGTAAATCATTAACACTAAGAAAGATAGGAGGATGACTCAGACAGCTTAATCCCTCACCAGACGTGTCATACTGCTTCATTCCATACCTATTGCACAACCAAACTAGTCAGACTCACAACGAAAACACATTCAGTAATTAAGAACCAAATGGAAATACACACACACCTCTCTGCAGTGATAATCTTCTTAAGATCCTCCAATTGCTTCGAAGAATCAAACCTATCAACGGCAGAACCAGTGTCATGTCTTCAACACAAGAACTCGTGACACAAACTAACTTAACTATATAAACAACAATGTTTATAGAGAATGTAACTCCAACATTAATCAAATACAGCATAACAGGCTCAACCTGACTCCCTTCACAAACAAAATATCAGGAACTCAACTACAATCTTAGTATTGCAAAGGAATTGCATATAAACACGATTAGTCTCGAATCCTCTCGACATTATCATAAGCCTAATTGAGATTCTGAACCATTTTCAAAAGCATATTTCCCTCGCGTAAAGTGGTTGAACAGCAATTTCGTCCGAAAAATTGGAAAAGAAACCCTCAATGACTAATATACACGAGAATCGCCACTGGTAAACAACGAACTACGCAGCAATAGCATTATCCTTAACTTAAACCCCTAGATCTAACACAAAGAACGATTCGAGCTTCACAAACACCATAGAATACTTAAAAAATGCCAAATAGAGTACCTCTGCGCTCGAGTATCGCTCTTATCCATGATCTCCTCATCACGCTCCATCTTCTTCTGAGCATCGGCAACAGCAGCGTCGTTCTCTACAACAATGGCTACCTCCGCCGGCGGTGCCGATTTCCCCTTCGATTCCTCGCCGCCTCCGTGGGAAGATGCCAGCGGCTGCATCATTAAGGCATCTTTGCTGATCGGAAACATCACATTGGCGACTGAAACGCCGTTAATTGTGTGAGAGAGAGTGTCATGCATGCAGCTTGTGAGAACGTGGAAGGGAAAAGTCAGTTGTGGATTATCAAGAAGGGACTGCGTTTTTGCCAGAAAGCGTGGAAGAAGGATTGACAACTCTGGCGGAGACGGCGTCGTTTGGGGTTAATGCAAACTACTTATTAAGTTGTAATCTTTATTTTACGTTTTCTCTTTCTTATTAGCACTTTTGGCTAATATGGGACTTAGTACGTTGTTTTGGGGCTTGCATGCTGCGTTTAGGTTTGTTAGGGTGAATCCCAATATGTATCAGGGAGATCAGCTTTTGGAGATATGGATGAATTATGATTGGTTTTCCCCTCTCAACTTTCTCTCTCTTCTTAACTCTCTTCTGCAGATCTACTCTTCTTTCCTCTTTCAGCTTAATCCCTTACCTCCCCTTACTGTTCTATTGTTGTGTTATTAATTCTTTGCTCATTTTGTTTTTTGAATTTATAAACGTTTCCTCTATCATAACATTGGCCTCAGAGCTACAACTTCTGGGAGAAAAAATGACTAAAACTCAAACTCAAAGAATGGAAGAGCTGGAAGCAGCTGTCAATCAACTCAAGGAAGGGTATGCGATGCTTTCTGATGGACAAGACACCATTAAAAAACGGGTAGAGGAATCTTCTGAGTCGGTGAATCAGAAGTTGGAGGAACTGACCAAGCTTATCAAAGCAAAAACGGTCACACCAAGCTTCACTGCTCAGCCATCTTATGCTGAGATAGCTGCGGGAATGGGATCTGTAGGATCCAGTGGCCATGGAGCTCCTGCAAGCCCCACAAATGTTTTCAACCCAACAATCAACCAAAGTATACTCAGAGCTAGACCTGACGCCGGACTGATTCCAACACCGGGCGGAAGGAACACTGATCCACAAGGTAACTCTTCCATCAAGGGTAAATTTGATTTCCCTAAGTTTAATGGTGAGGAACCTAGAAACTGGCTTAGGAAATGCCATAAGTACTTTCTCTTCAACCCGCTTAGCGATTATGAGAAAGTGAGTTTAGCTGCCATGAACATGGAAGGAATGGCAGATCTATGGTATTCTGAGTACATTGAGGGTAAAGAAACGATGGGGTGGAATCTATTTGCTGATGCTGTATTACTGAGGTTTTCAAAGATGGAAGAGCAAAACATAGTGGGCCAGTTTAACAAGTTAAGGCAAGGGAAGAGCCTAGAGGAATATATTCTCAAGTTTGAAGAACTGAAAGCCTTTATGGCAAGAAGCAACCCCTCCCTTGGTGAAGAATACTTTGTTAAGAGTTTTGCTAGTGGGTTAAGGGACGAGGTCAATCAAATGGTGGATCTGCTGAGCCCACAGACTCTTTTGGAAGCTATACAGTTGGCTAGAAAGGAGGAGATAAGACTGGAAACTACTCAAAAGCAGGGGAGAGTACCACAGAAGCATTGGGGTACTAAATCCATTGGCAGTGATACAAACATCAAGAAAGGGACTATCAATAATGCTCAAAGGTATCCTCCAATCAAAAGATTGACTAATGAGGAGTTGGATAATAGAAGAAAAAAGGGTCTATGCTTCAACTGTGATGAACCTTATCACATAGGGCATAAGTGTAAGAAGTTGTTTGTGATTATGTTATCAGAGGATGGGGAAGAAGCAGGAAGTCAAGAAGATGATAACCCTGTGATTGAAGTGGACTGTGAAGAGGGTGATGAGTACAAGATTTCCTACAATGCTATAGTGGGACAAGTGACCCCTGAGACAATCAAGTTGGAAGGGAAGGTTAAGGGGAGATCTATATCCATTCTTATAGATTCAGGAAGTACTCATACTTTTCTGGATAAAGAAACAGCTGAGAAGCTCAACTGTACAGTGGAATGCACTAATGTTCTAACTGTTACAGTGGCTAATGGAGGATCAATGTACTGCAATGGCAAGTGCAGTAACTTCATCTGGGAAATGGGCGGTTACACCTTCAAGTCTGATGTGAGATTGCTGGAATTGGGGGTGCATGACATGGTTGTTGGGGTAGATCTCTTGAGAAGGTTGGGACCAGTAACTTTTGATTTTAATAGGCAGACTCTGGCATTCCAGAGAGAGGGGAGAGACATTGTGCTGCATGGAAAGGGGTCTAAGATGTCCCTTAAGATGATTACTGGGTTGAAGCTCAGTAAATTATTCAAGAAAAGGGGTAAAGAAAGAGCCACATGTTTCTGTTTGGTGGCTTCAGTAGCTCAGGAGAAAGAAATGAAGATCTGTGAAGAACTACAACCCATATTGGAGGAATATAAAGTTGTTTTTGAAGAACCAACAACACTCCCACCACCAAGATCTCATGATCACAGAATTCCCTTGAAAGAAGGAGCTACAACTTTCAAGCAGCATCCCTACAGGTACCCCTCCATACAAAGAAAAGAGATAGAGAGATTGGTTGCTGAGATGATGAAACATGGAGTTATTCAGAACAGCACTAGCACATATTCATCACCAGTGCTACTTGTTAAAAAGAAGGATGGTATATGGAGGTTTTGTGTAGATTACAGGAGGCTCAACTCCATCACTGTGAGAGACAGTTACCCCATACCCTTGGTGGATGAGCTGCTAGATGAGTTGAGTGGAGCTAAGTGTTTCTCTAAGATTGATTTAAGGGCCGGTTACCACCAGATAAGAGTAGCTGAAGAAGATGTTCCCAAAACAGCATTTGTGACATCAACTGGCTTATATGAGTTCAAGGTAATGCCCTTTGGCCTTACTAATGCTCCTGCTACATTCCAGTCCCTTATGAACACTGTTTTCCAACCATACCTGAAGAGATTTGTACTAGTGTTCTTTGATGACATACTAGTATATAGCAGAGACATGGAGACTCATTGTGAGCACTTGAGAGCAGTTTTGAAGTTACTCAGGGAAAATCAGTTATATGCCAAAATCTCTAAATGTGACTTTGGAATGAAAAGTGTGGAATATTTAGGGCATATCATCTCAGGGGAAGGAGTGGAAGTGGACCCTAAGAAGATAGAAGCAATGATCAGATGGCCTAGACCCAAAACATTAAAGGAGTTGAGGGGTTTTCTAGGGCTAACAGGCTATTACAGAAAATTTGTTAAGCATTATGGCATTACAGCAAAGCCTCTTACTGATATGACAAAGAAAGGGAGATTTGAGTGGAGCAAGGAATCTATTGAAGCTTTTGAGCAGTTGAAAACAGCAATGACTCAAGTTCCTGTACTGTCATTGCCTGATTTCAACAAGAGGTTCATACTTGAGACTGATGCCTGTTATTTTGGTCTGGGAGCTGTTTTGATGCAAGATAAGCATCCAATTGCATATATCAGTAAGGCTTTGGGGCAGAAATCATTGGGACTTTCAGTTTATGAGAAGGAAATGATGGCCATCATCCATGCTGTGGATAAATGGAGAAGCTACCTGATCCATGACACCTTCACCATCAAAACAGATCAGTGCAGCTTAAAGTATTTGCTAAACCAGAAAATTTCCACTCCTCTTCAGCATAAATACCTTACTAAACTGTTGGGATATAGCTATACTATTGAGTATAAGAAGGGGTTAGAAAACAAAGTTGCAGATGCTTTGTCAAGAAGAGGCATGGAAGAAGGAATGTGTCAAGGAATCACTGTTTTTCAACCCAAATGGATAGAAGAGCTACTGGAAAGCTACACTAATGATGCTATGATCCAAGAGGTTCTGTTGGAATTGGTTACCGTGCCTTACAATGTCTCATTCTATGATAGCAAAGGAGGAGTTATCAGGTACAAAGGCAGGCTCTATGTGGGAAGTGGGAACCAACTGAGAGAGCAGATCACTGAATATATACATAACTCCCAGATTGGAGGGCATTCAGGAATTCAAGCAACCTTACAGAGGATCAAGTCTACTTTCTACTGGCCCAACATGCATGTCACTGTCAAGAAAATAGTGGAGACTTGTGACATATGTCAGCAGTGTAAGCATCAAGTAGGGAGAGAGTATGGGTTGTTGCAGCCTCTTCCCATCCCAGAACAGGCTTGGCAACAAATCACCATGGATTTCATTGATCAACTACCAAACTCAGAAGGAAAAACTGTGATTTGGGTCATAGTAGACAGATTCACCAAATACGCTCACTTTGTACCATTATCTCATCCATATACTGCTTCTGGTTTAGCTAATGTCTTTATATCTACTGTTTATAAGCTGCATGGGCTTCCTCAGAGTGTTGTTTCTGATAGAGATGCGGTATTCACAAGCTGTTTCTGGACTGAGATGTTGAAAGTACTGGGGGTACAACAACACTTGAGCACTGCCTACCACCCTCAGACAGATGGTCAATCTGAGAGGGTCAATCAATGTCTAGAAGGTTATTTGAGGTGCATGTGTAATCAAATTCCAAAGAAATGGGTGACTTGGTTGGGGATGGCAGAGCTGTGGTATAACACCAACTACCACACATCTCTTAAGATGACACCATTTCAGGCCCTATACGGTTATCAGCCTAAGTTGCTACTTACAGACCCTTATCTGCAACCTATCTCAGCTGGAGTGGAGGAATTTATGAAGGATAGGCAGAAAATGCAAGCTATGTTGAAAGCTCACTTGTTGGATGCTCAACAGAGGATGAAGCACTATGCTGACAAACACAGGAAGGAGAAGCAATTTCAAGTGGGAAGTTTTGTATTTCTGAAGCTGAAACCGTACAGACAAGCTTCCATTCGAAAGCACAGAGTATGGAAACTCAGTCCCAAATATGCTGGACCTTTTGAGGTCATTGAAAAGGTGGGAGAAGTGGCATATAAGCTCAAATTGCCGGAAGGGTCACGTATTCACCCTGTGTTTCATGTTTCTTTGCTGAAACTGAAGGTTGGGAATAAAGACAGGGTGAGTTCTAAGTTGCCGTCGTTTGATGATGATACTCAGGTTCTCTTGCAGCCTACTGCCATCCTGGGAAGAAGAATGGTCAAGAAGAATAATGTGGCCGTTGCTCAAGTTCTGATCAAATGGGCTCACTTGCCGGAAAATGAGGCCACCTGGGAAGACTTCTATACCATCATCAAGCAGTTCCCGTACGTTGAGTCTTGGGGACAAGACTCATCCTATGGAGGGGGTAATGTCATGCATGCAACTTGTGAGAACGTGGAAGGGGAAAGTCAGTTATGGATTATCAGGAAGGGACTACGTTTTTGCCAGAAAGCGTGGAAGAAGGATTAACAACTCTGGCTGAGACGGCGTCGTTTGGGGTTAATGCCAATTACTTATTAAGTTGTAATCTGTATTTTACGTTTTCTCTTTCTTATTAGCACTTTTGGCTAATATGGGACTTAGTACGTGTTTTGGGCTTGCATGCCGCGTTGGTTTGTTAGGGTGAATCCCAATATGTATCAGAGACATCAGCTTTTGGAGATATGGATGAATTATGATTGGTTTTCCCCTCTCAACTTTCTCTCTCTCCTTAATTCTCTTCTGCAGATCTGCTCTTCTTTCCTCTTTCAGCTTACTCCCTTACCTCCCCTTACTGTTCCATTGCTGTGCTATTAATTCTTTGCTCATTTTGTTTTTTGAATTTATAAACGTTTCCTCTATCATAACATTGGCCTCAGAGCTACAACTTCTGGGAGAAAAAATGACTAAAACTCAAACTCAAAGAATGGAAGAGCTGGAAGCAGCTGTCAATCAACTCAAGGAAGGGTATGCGATGCTTTCTGATGGACAAGACACCATTAAAAAACGGGTAGAGGAATCTTCTGAGTCGGTGAATCAGAAGTTGGAGGAACTGACCAAGCTTATCAAAGCAAAAACGGTCACACCAAGCTTCACTGCTCAGCCATCTTATGCTGAGATAGCTGCGGGAATGGGATCTGTAGGATCCAGTGGCCATGGAGCTCCTGCAAGCCCCACAAATGTTTTCAACCCAACAATCAACCAAAGTATACTCAGAGCTAGACCTGACGCCGGACTGATTCCAACACCGGGCGGAAGGAACACTGATCCACAAGGTAACTCTTCCATCAAGGGTAAATTTGATTTCCCTAAGTTTAATGGTGAGGAACCTAGAAACTGGCTTAGGAAATGCCATAAGTACTTTCTCTTCAACCCGCTTAGCGATTATGAGAAAGTGAGTTTAGCTGCCATGAACATGGAAGGAATGGCATATCTATGGTATTCTGAGTACATTGAGGGTAAAGAAACGATGGGGTGGAGTCTATTTGCTGATGTTGTATTACTGAGGTTTTCAAAGATGGAGGAGCAAAACATAGTGGGTCAGTTTAACAAGTTAAGGCAAGGGAAGAGCCCAGAAGAGTATATTCTCAAGTTTGAAGAACTGAAAGCCTTTATGGCAAGAAGCAACCCCTCCCTTGGTGAAGATTACTTTGTTAAGAGTTTTGCTAGTGGGTTAAGGGACGAGGTCAATCAAATGGTGGATCTTCTGAGCCCACAGACTCTTTTGGAAGCTATACAGTTAGCTAGGAAGGAGGAGATAAGATTGGAAACTACTCAAAAGCATGGGAGAGCACCACCAAAGCACTGGGGTACTAAATCCATTGGCAGTGATACAAGCATCAAGAAAGGGGTTGTCAGTAATGCTGAAAGGTATCCTCCAATTAAAAGGTTGACTAATGAAGAATTGGACAGTATGAGGAAAAATGGGTTATGCTTCAATTGTGATGAACCATATCACATTGGGCATAAGTTTAAAAAGCTGTTTATGATCATGTTATCGGAAAATGGGGAAGAAGCAGAAAGTCAAGAAGATGATAACCCTGTGATTGAAGTAGACTTTGATGAGGGTGATGAGTACAAGATTTCCTATAATGCTATAGTGGGGCAAGTGACCCCTGAGACAATCAAGTTGGAAGGGAAGGTTAAGGGGAGATCTATATCAATTCTTATAGACTCAGAAAGTACCCATACTTTCTTGGATAAAGAAACAACTGAGAAACTCAACTGTACAGTGGAATGCACCAATGTTCTAACTATTACAGTGGCTAATGGGGGATCAATGTACTGCAATGGCAAGTGCAGTAATTGTATCTGGGATATTGGTGGTTACACCTTCAAAACTGATGTGAGATTGCTGGAATTAGGAGTGCATGACACGGTTGTTGGAGTAGATTTCTTGAGAAAATTGGGACCAGTAACTTTTGATTTTAATAGGCAGACTTTGACATTCCAGAGAGAGGAAGAGACATTGTACTGCATGGAGATGTCTCTTAAGATGATTACTGGGTTGAAGCTCAGTAAATTATTCAAGAAGAGGGGTAAAGAAAGAGCTACATGTTTTTGTTTGGTGGCCTCAGCATCTCAAAAGAAAGAAATGAAGATCTGTGAAGAACTACCCATATTAGAGGAATACAAAGTTGTTTTTGAATAACCAACAACACTGCCACCACCAATGTGACACCCCGTTTTCTCGCACGTACATGTACGCGTCACGTGTGAGTTTATTTATCTTTTTGCATTTATTTCTCATGCTTAATTGATATATTATCAAATGGAATTGGAGTTTATTATTACACCTATGATCGAATCAAATGCATGAATCGTATGAACAACTTGACTAGAGTCTTATTTCCTAATCACCTTAAGTTTGTGTGTCGTTGTTAATTTATTTACTTCTAGTTGTTCTTTGATTTTCAACACTTTAGTTTATTGCATTACCTCCCCCCTCGTTTTTACTTTTGTTGTGTTATTTGCTTGGCTATTGAGAGATTTATAAAACCAACTAATCTCAGTGGGATCGACCTTTTACCGCTATACTTAATTTATTGTGTTTGGTAGTTTAGAAATATTATTTGGTGGATTCGGTAACCATCAAATTTCTGGCGCCATTGTCGGGGATTGGTTCTAATTGGTTTTGTTTTTCTTTTGGTAGTTGAGCAATTCCTGCAGAGAAGTTAGTCCAGGGATTCAAGATGTTGTCATTGATGGATAAAAGCTCTCAAAATGATGTTTGTGGAATTTGCACCGATGACCATCCAACGAATGGATGTCCTTTGCTCCTTGATGATCTATTTTCTTATTTGCAGCCTGTATATGATCAATGTGGAGTGTGCACAGGTTCTCTAAAACTGATATGTGTCCATTACTTGATGAGAGTCTTCTTCCCACACCAATGAAGAATGAATTTGACATGGGCTCCAACTCTTGCAATTATGGGTGGAAGGATCATCATTTTAATCACACATCAAATGCATTTCAGCCACCATAACAACATCCATCAACTAATTCAGGTATGTCTTTTGAGGATATGTTTAAAGCATTTATGACTAACACACAACAATTCCAACAGGAGACAAGGAATAATATGCAAGAATTTCAATTATGCATTCAAAGCTTGAGGAACTAGTTGAGCCAATTAACTTCTTCAGTAATTGAATTGAAGAGTAAATTGGAGTTTAAATAGGAAACAGGGGCCGAAACAAAGCATAATGCAGCAGTACAATTTTCTGGTTCTGAAACAGAGCAGATCTGTACAGCAGATATGAGCATAAGGTGTGACCATAACTTAAGGTCAGATGAGGAATTCAGACCTACTGTACAATCTCAACCTTCGATCACCGTAGATCCAACTGCACGAAGGTATGTTGAGTTTCAAAAGGATGAATCAGAGTTCCAAGGTGATGAATCTAAACCCCTAAAGGCATTTTACAATGTTGAGATAAATGTTCCATTACTTGATGTAATTAAATCAATGCCTCAATATGTGAATTCTCTTAAAGAATTTTGTGAAACTAAAGAAAACATGTCTTGTTATGGGAAGGTAAGTATAGGAAAGCATTTCTTTGATATCCTTCAAGAAAAGATGCCTCAAATGAGTAATGTTAAAGGTTTATTTGCACTTCCATGTAAGATAGGAACTATTGGAATTGATAGAGCTCTATGTGATTATTGTTCCTCCATTAATTTGTTGCCTTTATCTATTTGCTCACAATTGCATATTAATTCCATGAGAAAAACAGGCATGATAATTCAACTATTTGATGGAACAATTGTTTATCCTAAAGGCATAGTAGAAATTTTTTTAATTCAAGTTGATAGCATGATCTATCCCGTAGACTTCTTTGTAGTTGATAACTCATATGATGTTTTGTTAGGAAAACTATTTCTTGATATATCTAAAACAAAAATCAATGAGTTCGATCACACACTCACAATGGAATTTAATAGAAATGTTGTTGAATTTGCTATGTTTGATTCCATGAAGTCTCCTAGTGAGTTATTTTATTTAAATAACATGGATTTTGTTAATCCCCTTCCATGTGGTGCATCTTTTGAGCTAAGATTTGATGATAAAGATGTTTTTAACTCTCACTCTCAATTGCTTTTTAGAAAATCTTGCTTTCTTGGAGCTAAGTGGTTGTTCTATCAATCATTATTTAATCTATTTCCTAATAAGCTAAGTTCAAAATGGAAGATAGTTTCTCTATGCACTCACATACTACTTTATCATGTAGGGTATTTCAATTATCCTAATGAGGAAGACCTGCTAATACTGAATATAAATTATTTGAAGGGACTTTATGCAGGTTTTCCAATGAAAGATGTGAAGGATTTTAATTGAATGATGTGATGCAACATATCGTCTAGCCTACGATGTTAAACAAGGGCGCTTGTTGGGAGGCAACCCAATTGTTTTTGATTTACTGTTGTTTAGTTTCAGTTTCTCTGTGTTTCTTGACTAAGGACCACTTTTTGTGTTATTTTCAGATTCTGGCAGAAACAGAGCACCCAGGACCCAGACCATTAACGATGATCATCCCTTAAGCCTCAAGAACCCCATACAGTCCCAGTAAATGCATTTAGGGAAGTTCTTATGTTCTTACCTTTTCTTTACTTACACATTGAGGACTATTTAGGATAAGTGTGGGGGAGAGTTTATGAACATGTGGGCTGGATTATTGGTTGTTAAAATCATGCTGTGATCGATTATCCTATTTTGAATTGCTTGTTTGTTGGTCCTTTAGTTTATTAGCCTGTTTCTACCTAGTTTGTTAGCTTGTTAGTTAGTAACTGGTCCTTAGGTCCTTTTGTGTGTACTTTTTTGTGGTTTGAACCTGACCATGTGCAACATGTTTTGATTTGAGAGTTTTTTAACATGAAAAATAGGTTGAAGTAGCATGAATTTCCATGTTTGATTTTTGGAATTGATCAAATTTATAAGTTTTTTGCTCTTCTAGAGAATGTTCCTAAATCTGGATTAATGGATGATAACTTAAAAATGCATGCTATAAATTAGACCTTCATGTGTGAAAAAGTGTGGAATTTTTGGACTATCTAAAAACAAGAAGGATATAATGCTGAATATTACTATTATGAATGATATTGAGGGTCGTAATTAAGGCTTTAATGCAATTAGCTTGTGAATAAGGCTTTTAAAGCCATTGATCTCTGAATAAGGCTGTCTCAGTCATTTGCTTTATGCATTTTTACTCGTTTCACTCCGTTGGTCACCTGTAAGGCTAAATACAAATCATAAATTGAAAAACGGGTGACTATAAGTGATGCATTTTTATGCAGTCTAGGGATAGCCATATATTACCAAAGCGGTAACATGACACCCGAAATAGACAACACCTTGAATTTTGGTCTAAGTATTTGTTTAAACCCTCACTTTTTGGATCTCTTGAATCTAGACAGTCCGGAATGAACACCTTTTGATCATGTGTTGTAATTACTACTTGGTAAAATTTGCATGATGAAATGAACTCTAAATTTCTCAACATTCTCTAGCAAGTTAAACACTTAGAATTTATCCTTTTCCATTTTGAAGGGCTGTGGAGATTTGTTATCAAACTGATTTTAGTGTTCACATTTTCTCATTGATAAATTGTGGGGCTGTAGTGGTTAGGGGATAACTTGTAAAGTCTAGTCGCAGTATTGCTTGAGGCCAAGCAAAGTCTAAGTGTGGGGGGATTTGTTAGTGTGTAATTTGTGTTTTAATTTCCTTAATTTTCCCCCAAGTATTTAGCTGAGATTATACTTAATTATGCTTAAATATGGCTTTTCAGGTCTAATAGAGCTCAAATGAAGGTTTGATACGAACTGGAGAGGAGATAAGTGCAGAAATTGGCCTGATCCATGACTTCAAGCCATGATCATCCTTTAAGCTACTGAGTGACGTAGCAGACAGCTCTCCCAAGTCAACATTTGTGGCTGACTTTCTATCTTTGTCATTGGAACCCACTTGCAGCTCCTTTATTTCATTTTGGGCGTCTCAAGAAGAATATAATCAGGTTTTGGGATGCTAAAGAATATTAGCCTTGATTTGTGTGCCCAACTTCCAAGATTTAGTCTTAAATCTTAATTATAAAGCAAAGGGGTTCATTATTCAGTTAAGGGGGCTGGAGAGGAAGGAAACGCAGCAGTTGAGGCTGCTGGAACAGAGCAAGAATAGGGGATTTCTCCCCTGTTATTATCAGCAAGATTTCTCTTCCCTTTGTTCTCTTTTTAGCTAATATTTATGCTTAGATTTGTGTAGTTCTTTTGTAGACAATCCTTGTTAGTTCATTATCAGTTCTTAGACCATAATATCAGTTGACTATTTGTAATATGGCCAGTCGCAATCCTCCTCTCTCGGCCCTCTTCGTCCCGATCCGGGAAGTAAAAAGAATACCTCGCACCCTCAAATTGGGGGAGGTTAACAACGAAGTCGTACTCATCCGGGTGCATTTCAAATTCGAGGGTGGGGGTCGCGGTCTGATACGCCGGAACCTTCAGCTTTGCCCGGCGACCCCCATCCTTCTGGGTTGCGGTCTCGGGCCGACCCGTCCCTTGATCCTCGGCTATCTTCTCTTTTCCTCTCTCCTGTACGGAGGCCTTCTTTGGAGTGGCCCCACTGCTCGGCCGCCTTCCTCTTGCTCGTTCGCTTAGCTCGAGGCACGTTCTCGGGAAGTGGTTCCCCCACTGGCTCATTTTCTGACCCAGGGGCCCCGACGATCTCCACGGTCGTTCCCTTCTCCTGCGAGCTACCCCCGGTCCCAACGACCATCTCGTCTTGCTGCTTGGATGGAGAAATGATGCCTTCCCAACATTGTCCGGCGGCCTGGCCCAGCTCTTTCACTCGAGTAAGGGTGTGAGCCTCCGATAGTCCCACGTGGAGCCCGACCTGGTCTGTCGTAAGTACCTCTACCTGCTCTCCGGCCATGAACTTCTTCTTCAATTCTTTCTCTCTCTGCTGGGCCTTGCACTTGGCAGCTCTGTCCCTCGCAAGCGTCATGATCGTACCTGCACGAGAGAAATAGGTTAGACTCAAAAGAAAGAAAACAGGTAGTGGAAATAAAAATGAATAAATGTAATTGTAGAAACGTGCTTGGCTCGGAAAGATCCACTATGTCATCACCTGTAACGCCCCGGATTTTCTATCCGTACAGGTATAGCTTATGTGACATTAATTGCGTATTTAAATTTATATTATTTGCGTATTTCCATCATTTATTTCGTATATTACTAATTCCTTTTCTTTGAGTTGGTATTA
>JBBMKE010280362.1:0-13901 GCA_037834125.1 Lippia alba | reverse complement strand
AAGGCCCACGCGCAGCAGCGGTGGTGGCTCAGAGGAAGAAGAGGCTACGGCTTCTTAATGGCGGACCGGTGGCGGTATGTCTCAGCGGCGGTAGAAGTGGTGGCGCCTCCAGCGGAAGAATAGGCAGCGGCGGCCAACGTCAACACTTTAAACAGAGTTTGGAAAATCTGGGCGGAGGGTTTGTTAAAGAGAGTTAGAGTTGGGAATTTTTTAATTTACCGTATTTTCTTTTTTTGGTCACTTTTAGTTTAGGGCGCGTTTACGAGAGTAGATAACTCTACTCAACTTAAATAAAATGCCAGTTAACAATGTTTACTTTTCCTTGCTCACAGCCCGGTCCAAACTGCTGAGCCTGTCCTTACTGGTGCTTATGGGCTGAATATTAATCCACTAAGGCCGTGTTTACAATGAGTATAATCATAACCCATGTTGTGATATTGTGAGTTGGATTAAGTGATCCAACATGTGTTTACAACTTATGTTGGCAGAAGCCCAATTAGCTTTTTTTTCTATTTATTTTTATTGTACAGTTGCCCTAATTATGAAAAAGGACATGTATATCCTTTTAATTATTTGTCATGCTCCTTGCTTCTTCGGCTTTCATTTCTCTCTTCCCTCTTCTACAACAAGAAGAAAAGAGAAGCAGCAACAACCAAGCAACCCTCCGGCGTCCACCAGCAGCCCCTCACTTCCACCGCACCACCATTACCCAAGGCGGCCGGACTCCTTTCTCCTTCCATTTCTCACCCTCCTCAACCACTCACCACCACATGCGTCTATTGTCTCTCCGGACAAACCACCATCACCATTTCCTCCTTCCCTCCCCCTCACTCATAGGTAGAAAACAGTTTTTCCTAATTAATTGAGCTCACAAGGCAATATGAATGTTCAAAGAATTGCATTTACAACCGCAATAGATATCGGAGGAATCATCAATTCAATTTCCCCGAATCATTTCTAATTGTCACTATAGTTCGTTGCAGATCAATATACCCAAATTAAACTCAAAATTCAGCATACACATGATTATCGAAAGAAGATAGGGTATGGTAGTGCCCAACGACAAGGCCGCAGATCTGGGATAGGAGTGGGCTTGTAGGCGTCGAAACCGAGGCCTAGGCCACCATCGTCACTCTCTGTCACGTCGCCGGCGACCGCTTCCACCGACGACGTCTCTCTCTCTCTCTCTCTCTCACCCAATCAGAGAAGGGGTAAAACGCTTCCTCTTTGCTCGCACCGCCATCATTCCCTCAGCTTTTCAATGGCAATTTTAGGTAAATAAATGGTAATATTGGGCCACAAAGTAATTTTGGACCGCATGTTTATTTCTTCCAATTTTAAACACGCCAAATTTGCGTGTTTAAGAATCATGGCTTTTCATGCGGCAGACACGGGCTGACCCATTTGTCATGGGCTTGGACACACAAAAAGTAAACAAATGAAAATGCATGTTAGAGCCCACACAGCTGAGCCTGTCCTTACTGGTGCTTATGGGCTGAATATATATATATTTTTTTGAAGGATTATGGGCTGAATATTAATCCACTAAAAAATAAGGTCTTAGCTAAGCCGCCATTCTAATTGGAAAACTTTTTGACAATTTTGTCAGAGAGTTGTAAAAAATTACTCCTTTTGCCACTCACAATATCGCTCTCTTCAGGTTGGATTATAGGCTCTGTACATTCATCTTCGCCAAAATTTTGTGATTCAGGAAAAAAAAAAAAAAAAAGAAGGGAGAATAAGAAAAAACTAGCTCGCCAATTTCCAACTCTTCCGATATCAATATTATCGTTTCTACCCGCAGATATGTATATAGCGTTTCGGCACTCAATATTTCCTTCAGTCAAAGGCCACAAACGATAAAACCCTAGTTTGATTTTCCTTGTTTTTGGTGAAATTGAAATGGCCGGCCATGGAAAAAACACTCGGATCTGGGTTTGCAAAGAAGGCTCCGTCGAGAAGCAGCAAAGAAGGACTCCAGTTTCCGGTTGGTCGTATGCCGAGCGTGTCGGCGCTGTTGTTATTGAGTACGATGAGGAATTGGGCAAGCTTTTTGAGTGATCAACATTGCCAATGGTGGGGTTATGCCCAACATCCACAACCTCTTGCTTCCGAAAAAGGCTGGTGGCTCGTCAAAGCCTTTAGAGAAAGCAATCCACACATCTTTTGGATGAATAAGTTTTTCATCTGGTTATGGCTGTTGAGAAGTCCTGGGAATTTTAGTTTAAGTGGGGCACTTTATTGTATTGGATGGATGAATGAATGAATAGAGGGTTCAGTTTATTGTTTCTTTAAAAAAATAATATTATTCAATTTATATTCAATAGGAGTTGGAAAAGAAATATTGTTGATGATATGATTTTATTGTAAAACTCCAAAATTTATTCTTTGATTTCTAATAATACTTTGATTTTACTGTGTCCACTTTGTAATGGATGACATGGAGTTTGAATTGTAAGTGCAAACGATATTAAATGAGAAAACTTGTGTTGTGTTTTGGAGTTTAGAATGTGTGTTCAAATGTTGGGTATTTCCATAGCAAATACAACAATTGGCACTAAAAATGATTAAAGGGGTAATTTAGACTTTTCTGCCTATTTGAGTGGTTTTAATGGTGTGAAGTAAACACCATCTCATTTTTTGGTTAGATACAAACTCATTTAAAAGGTGAAAGTAAACATTAGGTTAATTAAGAAATGTATTGTTTATTATGTTAATTAACTAATTCAAAAATCATCCTAAAAAGTGAAGTAAACGATTTCTTACTGTATTAAATACACTTAATAGTGGATTTGGGGGGAAAAAAGTGGATTTTGAAAAATGTGTATATTTATTTATTTTTTATTATTATTATTATTATTATTTGGGAAAAGACTCAAAGAGTATTTATATATTTACAAACGTTTTGCTCTAACCGATTTTCGTAATCCCAATACCTATTTAATTTTTAAAGTAACGTTAAAATTAAGTTGAAATTGAATTTCTTGTTAACTTTTTTTTTTTTTTTGAAAATTGCATTTTTCTCTCATTTAATTCAGAGTGTTGCAATATTAATCATACTCATTTTAATAATACATAAAAAGCCTCATACTTTAGAAAATATTATAATAATGGTCTCACTTGTTGCAATAATAGTTGTATCATTAACTTGATAACAAAAAAGACACGTATAAGTTGTGTACCGTTAAAAATCAATTTAAGGCATTTTCTGAAAATATTTTTGGCTGAAAATTATGTTATTATTAAAAAAATGGATAATTACACTCAACTACCTTCAAGTTTGGCCTAATTCCCTATTATTTTAAGGTATGAGACATTTTTTTCATTTTTAAAACATAATATTACAACTCTCTTAATCAAATGAGACCAAAAATACAATTCTCCTTTTTATTTTTCGTTTAAAGTTTTAAAAAAGAAGCGAATAAAATCGAGTACATATTTAGTTTTCATCATGATAACAAATTTGCAATATTAAATTAATACTAGTAACATTTTCATAATTGTTGTTTGTGCAAATAAAAATTATGATTATTTTAATAAATTAAATTAATATTTTATTTGATATTTAAATAAATTAAATTTTTTTATTTGATATGGGGAAAATCGGGAGCTATTACTAAGCTCCATGCGTCCTCACCGCATTGGGAGGACCAAGTCAGGTTAACCCTCACATTTGATCCAATCGTTGCCGAGCCAGCACTTGGCCCCCGGCAAGAGAAGGCAACTGCACTTGCTGCGAAGGAAGCACCTCGACCCATAGTGTCCCCCGACCGTGAGGCACTCGACCTAGGGGTTAGACCGACCCACGTACTACAGTACAAGTGTATTTAATGTTGGTACCACTCATAGCAGGCTGCATTAATTGCGGTCGTACCAGGTACGGTGTCATGCATCCCTGCAGGAGCAGACGGACAGTGCTTTAGCTGAAAAATACTATTCCGGATATCAGCAGTCCCTTTCCCAGCAGACCAGATCTAGTGTACTTGCATTCACAAGGCCTTCTCCTTGCTATAAAATCCCTTCTCCATCACTCACAATGGTAAGTTTTCCTTTACGCACTAAACCTCTCTTGCCTTCGCATTATCAACCCAGATCATCGTCTGCCTTGAGCGTCGGAGTGCCAAAATGGGTCCAACCCCTATATTCTCCCATTCTGGCCTTTGAGATCACATTTGTTTCTTCGTCTTAGTCTAGGAAAATATCAGAGTTGTCTTACATATACAAATATCTTGGGTGATTGGGAGTACAAATTTGTTGTTACGTACATAGCTAGATTTAGACACCATCATCTTGACGCTCGTCTGTGGAAAACTCTGAACGAAAAACCTAGTTCCTTTTCAGTTTCTAAAACACCTTCTTTCTATCTTCAACCGTGAAAACCCATATGGCATACGCATTTATGGAGAAAACGGGGAAAAAATCTTCCCGAACCTTAGTGCTTCGGGAGGAAGTTGTCGTCCCATTGTGGTAGGCATAGTGGCCATAGAAGTTGTTCCCAACGCACCTGCTAGAGTGGTGCTCTCAGAGGCTAATCTAGCCGCCTATACAGAGCAGTGTCGTGCTGAGGCCATATTAGGGGGGAGGGAAAATAGGGAGCCTAACATGCCTGTTCGCTAAGGGGCAGCCCGCTCGCAGTAACTCCCCAAAATGTTGCATACCCAACAGTTCAGAGGCGGTCATCCGCCCCAGTGGCATAAGCAGTCCCGCAACCCTTAGTTTAGACCAGTTTTTGGGGATACCCGCTGCCTTTATACGCTGAAAACCAGTACGCTCAACCCCATACCATTTACATTGCCGACTCTTGGGGCCCAACACTAGGTCCATCCTGGTGCTCACACCGGGGAAGGTTTCGATGACAACGACAACCCTCTTCACCGGCAGGAGCCTGCAGGAAGGAGGCAGGATCCGGAGGAAGAACGGTCCTCCCAAGTCTACAGAAATATTAGGGAGGAAGATAGGGGGCTTGACATATCGCTGACACTGCAAGTGAGATGAATAAGAATGCGTCTGCTCCAAGAAACTTTCCAGTTTTCGATCGCTTGGGAGCTTGGGTCTATCCCGACGCCTACTTGCGGGCATACCGAGGACATTGGGTTGGCCCCCACGACCTCAGGAACCAACTTCCTAAAAGAGGATAACAGCAACAACAACATTATTGTAACACCAGAACGCGAGGCGTCACATCCTCCGCACTGAGACCCCGACCCGGTCACGAAATTAAAGTCCATGCCCGAATCCGAATCACGGCGAACGGGGACTCACACACACACTCGCTATGCTAGGTGGGCTAACCCTTTGAACCATTTAACAACCAAAACGATAAGGATCAGAATAATGCATTCAGAAAAGCGGAAGCATAAGCATATATTATTCACGACGAGCTACGAGCTCCAAAACTCAACATAATATTCACATAAAGTCATGGTATTCGCAGCTCCAAGAGGTACAACGATAAAATGCATTCGAAACATAGATACATAAACCAAAATGGTAATGAGTGTGTGCGTTACAACAAACCACATGCTAGACACGTATGCAAGACCCCTAGACTTGTATCCCCGCCTAGCACGATCGCACACCTGCAAGAAAAGACTGAAATAAAACCGGGTTCAATCCAAAAGGGATTGGTGGGTATAAAACAGGGCATAATATACATAATATCGCGGAAATTAAACACGTTCATGCAAGTTATAATCCCGATTGAAGTTTTAGAAATAATTTTCCAAGCAGGCAAGAAAAAAAACATCAACGGGTTTATAACTACCATTTTCGTTAACAATCAGTCATTCATGGCCCGGCGAGTGGGCGTGTACAATCCAATCTCCTTCTCATGTGTGTTCATTAAACATTCAATCATTCATGCGTTTTCATGCAAAATTTATCTTTCGTGCACATTCCATCAATTTCAATATACGTTTGGGCAATCCGTGTACTGGCCTTCCCGCATGTTCCTTCTTCTCCGGGTGATGGACGGGTTTACAAGACCCGGCCATCCAATCAGTGTGGCTAGTGGGGTACATGAATCCCCAAAAGCCCGGTTAGCGTTTTTTTGTCAACCTCCTGACAAAGTCCGTTTCGCCGTAATTTGTTCGAACTAGGGTGGAAGAACCACCGTCGGCCCTTGCCTTCCCGGATAGCCTCACACACTAAGTCCCTGGGCCCCATGAACAATCATGCATACTCTCACCAAAACATTGGGTAGAATTAAACAAGAAAAGGCTTGACTTTGAAAACATTTACACTAAAATGACTCAATAACTATATATATAGGTTTTGGCTTAAAACTTGCATATAAGGGGATATATTGGGTCGTTTTACCTAATAGAAGAGAAACCCACCTTACACCAAAGGAGAAAAGGAAACAAGGAGCTAGAACTCGCCCTCGCCTCCGACAGGACCGGTATCTGTGCAAAGAAAGTGAGGTGAACGCATGAGGACCACATATGACGTATGAAAACGTCATTTATATGTCATGAGATGCTTATGAAATCAGGTAAAGTCATAAAAATGCGATCACGTATCATATCAGTCATTCTTGAGTACACAAATTCATGAACGTTCATCTCCTTGGAGATTCAATTCATACATGAGTCATATTAACATATAACATGTATAACATCACAATACATAAGTTCACGCTGCATATAAGTCATGATAGAATCGAGAAAACTCAACAAGAGACAAAGAAAAGACAAGAAAAACACTTTGAGATTGCCTTCTAAAGGGACACGGCTGTGTCATGTTTTCAAAGGAAATTGACACGGCCATGCTATAATTTTGGTGAATTTTTGAAGGTATGACACGGCCGTGTTGGTTTTGAATTGTATTTGGACACGGCAGTGTCCGAATTTTTCTTCAAATGCACAAACACAACACGGCCGTGTCCATTTTTAGTTAAAAGGTGACACGGCCGTGTCACTCTGCATATTAAAAAATGTGCAGCAAAACATGGCCCTATTTCGGTCCAAAAGGAAGGAGAAAGATGAAGGCAGCCTTCAAGGTGTTTCTCAAGCAATCTCAAAGTATGAAACAAGCATAAACCAACATTCAAATAAGTACGAAACACAATCTAAACCCAAGGAAGCAAAGAAGAGATGAATGACCAAATTCTCCAAAAACCTTCAAACCCTAATTCATGGAAATTCATTAATACCTCAACTACCAAGTAATATGAATCCATAAAATCATAAATGAAGCTTAAGGGATCGATTTCCACATATAAAACTCAAAGGAACCCAAGTTATAAGCATGATCACACAAAATGGCTAAAAAACCCCCATATTAGCACATATCTTCATAAACCATGAAAACCTCAAGCATAATATGCATGCTATAGCTTAAATGTATGAGGGAGAGATGCCATGAAAGAATCACTACTCACAAGTACAAGAAAACAAGGGATGAATGTGGTGATCACTTGGGAGAGATGATGAATAGTGCCCCTTTTCTTTCTCTTTTCCTTGGCTCACGGTTTGCTTCAGTCTTTGGAGGGTTTAGGGGTGTTAAAATTGAAATAAAATCATTAAGGCTGATGGGCCTTTAAGTGGAGAAGGGATGGGTTCAAATTTGGATCCAGTTGGGTAGGTATAGAGGGAGATATGGACCTTTAAAGTGGGTAGGGTCATTTAGGCGGGTTAGGATAGTAGTTTGAGTTCCGGGTTAGTTTCCAGGGTTCAAACGAGGTCCAAGACATATACCGAGCACATTGCACATATACACATTCATAACACATAAAAGTAGCACATACTCAAAATCCACGAAAATCCGAATTAAACACATAAGGTTTCGGTAAGCAAACATACGGATCATGCGCATATAGTTCACGTATTTAAATACGCAATTAGGAGCACATAAGTTATACCTGTACGGATGAGAATCCGGGGTGTTACAACCTTCCCCCCTTAAAAAGAATCCATCCTCGGAATCGTTTGATCGACCAGAAACAACTCGGGGTAATACCTTTTCATCTTTTCCTCCGGTTCCCACGTCACTTCCTCGGTTTGGTCACTTCTCCATAAAACCTTTATGAGTGGGATTTGCCGATTTCTTAATTCCTGAAATCTCTTATCCAAGATTTTAATCGGCTTCTGAACAAAGGTAAGATTCGGCTCATGTGCAACTTCCTTAACCTGTTCAATCGGTAATACCTCGGACTCGTCACGGTAATACTTGCGAAGCTGCGACACATGGAAGACGTTGTGTATACCGGTCATATGCGGCGGTAAATCCAATCGATAGGCCGTATCCCCTACTCTTTCCAAGATCCCGAACGACCCTAAATACCGCGGATTCAACTTTTCGCTTTTACCAATCCTTGCAATTCCTTTTCGTGGATACGCCTTTAAAAAAACTCTGTCCCCAACCTCAAACTCAAGATCTTTCCTTCGACTATCGGTGTACTTCTTCTGTCGGTCCTGTGCCGCTAACATCCATTGTTTGATCATTTGGACCTTGTCTATTACATCCTGAATAGCCTTAGAAGGCTTTTCTTTATTCTCCCCTCGTTTTAGGCCTTCCTGTTTGGTCCAATTCCACTATTCAAGATCAAAGAACAACGGTGAGCTGCACTTTCGTCTGTAGAGAGCTTCATAAGGCACCATCTTTATTGATTCTTGATAGCTGTTGTTATATGCGAATTCAATAAGTGGCAATTGCTTTTTCCACGAAGTCTGATAGTCCAAGGCGCAAGCTCTTAGCATATCTTCCAAATACCGGATTAGTCGTTCTGATTGTCCGTCGATTTGAGGATGAAATGCCGTGCTGAATTGTAACTTCGATCCCAAAATTTCTTGAAGTGAATCTCGGGTCTCGATCGGATACTATACTCACTGGTACCCCGTGAAGCTTAACGATCTCGTTGCAATATAACTTAGCCAATTTACCAATCTTGTCGGACATCCGGATGGCTAGGAAGTGAGCCGACTTGGTGAGGCAATCTACTATAACCCAAATCCCGTCATAACCGCCTTTCACTCTTGGTAACCCCGAAACGAAGTCCATAGCAATCTGCTCCCACTTAGATTCCGAAATAGGCAATGGCTGAAGTAGCCCTGATGGCTTCTGAAGTTCAGCTTTCATAATCTGACAATTCATACAATGCTTCACAAAGTTGATCACATCCCGTTTCAACCCGTTCTACCAATAATACTGCTTTAAATCCTTGTACATTTTATTGCCCCCGGGATGTATCGAATAAGTTGAGCGATAAGCTTCTTCAAGAATGAGTTGTTTCAGTTCATCCGGTACGACCATTCTAGTCTTAAACCTTAGATGTCCGGTATCATCAAATCCAAACGGGCCTTCCGGATCGATCCTAACTTTTTGTGCCAATTTCTGGACCTTAGGATCGGACCTTTGCGCCTCAAATAATCTTTCCTTAAGAATCGGCTGAAGGGAAATATTGAAGACACGACTTTTATCCTTACTAGCTCTAACTCGTCCTTAACTTCTGTTTTCACTTCCACACTCGACACGCTGGCCTTCCTGCTCAATGCATCTACGACCACATTGGCTTTGCCCGGGTGGTACTTAATCATACAGTCATAATCCTCGAGCAATTCTAGCCAACGTCTCTGCCTCTTGTTTACCTCCTTCTGGGAAAACAGATATTTGAGGCTCTTGTGGTCGGTGAAAATCTCAAATGTGACTCCATAGAGGTAGTGTCTTCATTTTCCTAATGCAAAGACCACTGCCACTAGCTCGAGATCGTGCGTGGAGTAAATTATTATTTATTCCTTTTGATATGCCATTGATCGTGTCAAAATCCGACTATGTGCGTGGACGCGGATAAGGACTCCAAATCACCTAAGAATTTGTAATGTGGAAGGACTCTGAGACTTTCTTGAGCTAAAAAGGGATGAACAAACGTGAACTCAAAGGCCAAAAAGGGAATTTGTGGGTTGGACCCTTTTTGGCACTCCGACGCTCAAGTCAGGGACTAGTTCTGGGTCGGGAATGCGATAGAGTAAAGAGTTCAGTGAGCGCAGGAAAAGCTTACCTCCATCTCTGCAGGGAGATGGCTTATATAGGCGAAGACTGGGTGCAAGTACACCTCCCAGAAAGTGTGGATCTTGGTTTGTTAAAGGCGAGCCGAGATGGTGACCGGAACAGTGCTTTATAGGAAAAGCGTTGTACCCGCCCTGCAACGACGCCGTAACAGTGTCCTTGGGAGGCTGCATTTAACACACTTGGTGGTGGAGGGAATCTGCATTGAATGCCTACATACGGAAGGTTGGTGGTCGGTTTCGACCATCTTCCTCGGTCGAGGGTGGAGCGTGGGTCGCGACCTTCGATCACGTGATGCATAGGAGTGGCAGATTCCTCCAAGGGATGGGTCGATGGCAAGACGAACTCTTGGTCAGGATTGGGAGCGTCCCTCTGTCCATGTCAGTTGCCACGTGGAGCGCATCGGGCGAGCCATGTAGGAGCCCCAATTTCTACCTTATCATTTCCCCCCCCCCCCCCAAGTCCATTGGTACATTTATGTTCCAGTGGGTTTTGAATTGAGGTGTCGCGGGTGAGGGAGCTAGAGCGAGTCGGACTGTTCCATTATCGACCTCGACCTGGGAGCTTGCTTCGGCCTGCGGTTTTCGAGCTGGGCTTGATTGAGCGAGGTCGAATCGACCGGATGACTGAGGGCACAAGTGGGATGCCACACGTGCCCTTGCATTAATGAGGTGGGTGGGAAATACCAGGTTTTTCGCCGCCACTTGGCGTGATGATTGCTTTTTTGAAAATAGATAGTATATAACACGCTTCCTTTACGGTGCATTAAATGCAGCCGTTTCTTGGGCAGGGCGTGCATGGATCCCTAGCGAGTAACTGCCAAGGCGTGGGACTTCGGAGGGCCACTATTGGGTGGGGGATCATTTCATCACCTAACCGGCATCTATAAGAAGGGGATTTGGTCCGAATTCTTTTCTTTTCCCACTTGCTTGACAAGATTACAAGAGTATAGAGAGAGAGATTCACAGAGCACCCTTGCATTTTATCCCAGAAGTTCCCAAAGGTATGCCCAATTCATACTTCGAACCCTCTTTTCTTTCGTCTCCTCTCTTCTCTATTTATGTCTTCACACACACATGGCCCGCACCTAGAGTGCCCTTCGTTCTGAGTCATATATATACGAACTCCACGACCAGAGGGAATTTGCGGAAAGGGCGGCGAGGGCGTCGGGATTTGACGTTCCGGTGGAAGGTAGAGAGGAAGCCTCAGGGAGTGGGCGCTCACAGTCATCCGAAGGCCCCACAGTTGATGCGTTTGTATAGGAGATTGAAGAGATGTCTGTTGGGAGTGGGTCTGGATCAGAGGCTGATGCGGCTTTGACGAAGAAGAGAGGGGGCCAGAAGAAGAAGGGGGCCCAGAAGACAATGAAATATTACCATGAATTTCGGTCGGATGTGGAGGAGTCGGAGAAGGATATAGCCTGGAACCGCCTGACTGGCTGGGGAAATCTAAGAGTAAGTGCAACGTTATAATCCCCTCGCCGACCGACAACATGGGGTCCCCTCCGACGGGGTGTATCGCTATGTCTCTACAAGCTATCGAGTACGACTTCCGACTGCCCCTGACGCCGTTTCAAGTGGAATTGTTCAACCAACTGCAGATCAGCCCGATTCAGCTGCTTCCGAATGTACATGCTATGGTGAATGCCTTTAGGGTGCTAATGCACTTCTTGGGCCAAGCAAAGAGCGTAGAGCACTTCGCGGAACTATACACTGCCTTGGTCGATGCCGCTGCTTCTCCTAACCGTAAGAGGTTTGTGAAATTTCAATCTTGGTCGGGGTGTAAGCTTTTTGATTCGCCTAAGACCTCCCACCGAAAGGACTGGAAGACTAAGTGGGTGTACATTAGATTCCCTGGCGGTTGGGAGGGATTGGAGCACACATCGTGGAATGATGTGGTGGAAACAAGATTGGAGAAGGGTCGAGTGACGTGGCCCAATAAGCTGATGAACGCGTTGAGATGGGTAGCTCCCTTGGACAGGGACATGTTTATGAGCTCCCACCTACTACAGAGCTTGGGGCTGGCTCCGGAGATAGTGAGATATGGGAAGATTAAGATTGGTGATGCCATCGTGGACCTTTCCAACCCAACACATTTTCGCATTTCTTTTTCTTTCCATTGTTGTCTGTTTCCTACTTATGGGTCTGACCTAAAGTTTCCACTTGTAGGTACCCTCATGACGATCGCAAGAGATAAGACAGCCAAGCGTAAGGCTCTTCAGAGGGAGAAGGACCTCAAGAAGGAATATGCTAAGAAGGGGCAAGGTAAAGCGCCTACGGCGGCCGAGATAGCAATCCATGATGGGCTATCGGAGGCCCATACTCTCGCTCGGGTAGCCAAGCTAGGCAAAGAGGCGGGGCAGCAGTGGGGACCCATCATTTTCCAGACCGCGGAGCGAAATGAGGTGCTCAGGGCATGGGAGGCGCATCGCAGGAGCCGCGAGAGAAGGGGGTTACAGCGACCATTGTTGGGAATCCCGGGTCAAAAAATGAGCCCACGACGAATCTGATTGTTGGGGACGTACCCAGGGCCAAGCGTACGGGCAAGAGGAAAGCCATGGACCAAGAAGGGGCTGCCTAAAAGAAGGTTTTAGGGCAGGAGAGAGGGAAGGAGATTCCCGCAACCCAGGGAGCCGGCGGTCGACGGGCCAGGCTGTAGATTCCCGCCTATCAAATGGCTGTGCCCCCAGAATTCCACATGCTGCAAGAGGAGTACGAGGAAATTGTAAATATTCCCATTTTCGAGGGTGCCAGGTACCCCTTTGGCATTTTTGAACTTGACTCTGAGGGGAAGGAGAGGAGAATTGCGATCGAGCCAATCGACCCCGAGGCTTTAGCAGCCTGTTACCACGCTTTACAAACTACTGCCGACCACACTAAGTTGACGAAGGAGGACGACACTACTCTGGTCTAGAACATCGCCGGATACCACGCGGCGGTAAGTAATCTGGACTTCTCTTTTTCTTGAATGATTTTGCCACTTCTTTCATTAACGAGTGGCCTTTTGTTGGCACAGGCTCCTGTCCGATTGTATCAACTCGCTAAGCAGAATAAAATAAACCACAAGTCCCGGAGGCAGTTGCTGTCCGAGCCGGCCAACATTTTGGACGCTAAGAGCTGGCAGGACGAATGTGCGCGCCTGAAGAAGGCCTTGGAGGAGTCGCAGTCCGACCACGCGGCTACTGTGAAGAGCCTGAACGAGCAGCTCCATGCTTCGATCACGGAGAAGGCAAGCTTGGAGGTCGAAGTAGTGAGACTCCGGAAGAAGGAAAAGGAGATGGGGGTGGAGTTGGCTTCTGTGCGCAGTCTTCTTGATATCAAGGAGAAGGAGAAAGAAGATGCGTGCAGTAGGGCCCATAAGGCTGGAAAAAGAGAGGGTTGGACCCAAGGGCACGACGCCGGCCAGGACTATGGGGTTGATGTAACGCCCGGCGCGTGACGCTACATCCTCCGCATTAAGACCCGACCCGCATATGAAATGAAAGTCCATACATGACCCGAATCAAAGCGAACGGGGACACAACATACTCGCTAGGCTAGGCGGGACTAACCCTTGAACCAATCGAAATAACAAAACTGAAATATAAATCAGAGTTTAAGGAACAAGGAACGCGGAAGCATATATATACATATCACATAACAATTTGAGCCACGGGCTCTAACAAAAATAATACACGTATCAATGGCCTTCGCAGCCTCAAGTGCATAAAGTAAAGTGCCACAGGCATCCATAACATAAATACAATAATAAGTATGAGTGTTTGAGAAAAGAAAGTGCTAGACACTAATGCAAGACGCCAAAAGGACTCGTATTCCCGCCTAGCACTCTTGAAAGCCTGCACAAAATAACTGAACAAGATACGAGTTCAGTCTAAAGGAGACTGGTGGGTATAAAAC
>JBBMKE010280253.1:0-13902 GCA_037834125.1 Lippia alba | reverse complement strand
GTTATATATAGCGTCTTAATAGCGAAAGCGTCACTAAAAGCCCCTTTTTGAGACGCTTTCTAGCGTCTTAAAATCCCGTTTTTCTGCTAGTGGGTCGATTTTGCGGCGTTCCACCCCCGATCCAATAGACCCCAGTTCCATACCTGTCAAGGTGGAACGACAATGGCCTTTCTGGTTCCGGAACGCCCGTTCCGGCCACGATAACGGCGTTCCAGCGAACCATGTTTTGGGGGAACCTTCATGATAGTCACGCTTACGCGTTTTCCCTTGGACCTGTTGGTTGTTGATTTAATGAATTGAGAGAGGAGAATTTGTAGGAAAAATAATGATTTGAATAATTTAAGACAAATAGTGTGATTAAGTTATGTGTGCTTTCCTGAAGATACTAAACATAATTATTTGGATTAATGGAGATTCTACGACGTTTTTACAGAGAGATAACCGTTCCTTCGTTTATGTATGTTTCTGTGGATGAGGGTTATTGCACTAAAACTACTCTCAAGAGGAAAATATTGTTCTGCCCGCAAATCATGCTTGCATTCGGGTGGCAAATATTATAATTGGGATAGTATTATCATAATTGGACAGTGTTAGCCCGTGAACTCATTATTCCTTGAGAAATCATGCAGTTACGTTGAGATTTCAGATGAATTTCTTACTCAATTCAAGTAAAGGGAAGCGAACTGAATTCTGGGCATGCTTGGTTTTTTTTCGTTTTTAATGGAAAAGTTCAATTTTCTAGAGGGTAACAAGAGAAATAAAATCTGTGTGTGTTTTGTGTCACTGTTAGCCAATGGAAATTGGTCATTGTGACCTAATTTTTTTTAAAACATAGCCACTTTATGGGACCAAATTTTAGACAGTGACAACTAACAACTGTAGGGACCAAACTTACAAATATGTTACATTACGGTATAAAATTAATAAAATTCAGTTATATTATATTTTTAAAAAGAACTTTCAGTATGATTATTTTTTTCAGTTTTTCTCCATCACATGCTATATGACTCCTATAATAAAACTTATTAAAAATATTTTTAAAATATTCGTGCAACGCACGGATAATGCTTGTTCCAGTATTAATCAGTGAAGTTTGTCAATTTATGGGGTTCTTAACTATAGATATTGTTTTAGTTCTCTGACATCTATCTAATCAAAATAAGATTTCAATAAATATAAAATTTCAAAATAAAACTTATGATTTTAGAGTGATTCCTAATCTACATAAGTTAAAGTATTATTTTATAAGTTATTTTTTTAATACATCATCTTAATAAATATGTACTGTTCCTCTCAAAAAATTTCTGTTATAATCGAATTTATAACTATTGAGAATAATTTGAAAGAAATATTACTTTATTAATTAATGTTTGTTAAATTAGAATTTTAGTATAGTTTGAAAATGAAATTATAAATTCTTTTGATTTTTAAGTTCTTTTAAAAAAGATGGTTGGTAGTTAAGTTTATTATTTGTTATTTTTAAGATAAGTCATAATATATTATTAAAAATAAAATGGGTTAATTGCACCAAAAATCCTATGACATACCTAATTAGTACTCAGAACCCTATGATTTGAAAATTCTCAAATAGAACCCTGTGATTGTAATAAATTAACACTCATTTAGCATTTCAAACCCTACATCCGTGATTGTAGGGTTTTGAATGCTAACTTTAATACAATCATAGGGTTTTCAGTGCTAATTTATATAATCAGGGGGTTTTCTTTGAGAACTTTCAAATCACTGCTAATTAGGCATAACACAAGGGGTATCCGTGTAAAAAACTCAAAATAAAATATTTATTTTTAATAAATTTGTGTGTAGCATAGGGTGGGTAAGATTTAATTTATTTTTTTAAAGAACATTCTAGTTAAGAAATACAAAGCCATAATTTTTGTGAAATTTATGGTCCAGCTGTATAAATGAATTAGATGGATCTACTATATGCTAGATCAATATACAATAGGTCATTTATTTCAAATTCTGACACTTATAATTTTCTCTCTTTTTTTTTTTAAATTTTGTATGTAATATTTTTATTTTTCTTATTTTTTTATTTTTCTTTTTTTATTTCGTTAAATTATTATTTTCTACAAGATATATATTTTTATTGATTTTGTAATTATGGTATGTACAAAATAAAATTTAATTATTTATATTTCTTTTTTTATATAATATATTACTTATTCTTTTTCCTATTAACTTATGAAATCACTACTTGTGGAAGATATTTTATGTATGTAATAATCAGAATTAGAATAACTAAAGAGGTTAATAGACCCTAAACTCTAAACCCTAAAAGAAATTGAATAGATCATACAGCTAATTATACCTTAATTAATAGATCACTGCATATTAATCAGGCATTAATATATTGGAAGTAACAGAAAAGAGACATTCTCCACCAAATTTATGTATAAATAGGGCAGCCCGCAGCAGCGCATTCTCCATCAATTCACTTAAACAAAGAGACATAAAGATTATAAAGACGATGATGATGAGCTTGAAGCGCAGGCAGTCTCCAATGGCGTTGGTGATGATCACGGTCATTCTTATATTATTCATCTCTCTCAATAATGTCGAGGCATTTGGGTCTTATAAACCACCCTCTGCAGCGAGTCAATGCAATTCTGTCAGATGCCCCAGAGTTTTAAATGCTTGTCTGGATGATTGTGTCAGCAAATCTCCGGCGCAGTATAAAGGTTGCCTTGCGAATTGTAACACCGGAAACACCAATTGTCAGACCAATTGCAAGGCCGGCTACGTCGGAGGCGGCGACAGCATTATCTGAGTCGGCAACTGATGGATCGCAGAACAAAAAAAATAATAATGTAATCATTTTCGATGGTGCTTCATACATAGATGCAAGCAGAAATAATAATAATAGTTAAAAAAAATAAAAAAATAATAATAATAAGCTTGCGAAGTTCTGGAAGTCGAGGTAAATGATGAATAAGAAAATTTCTGAAATTTGTCTGATCAAAATATGTAGTTTGATTTGATAAAATAAATTAAACCTACTATATATAATCGTGATATTGACATTGTTTTCTTCCAATTCAGATATGCGCTCATGAATGATGTGTTAATGTTGCCCAATTCACTCCCGCGCATGACGTTAGAAACTAAATTGAAGAACCCTAATATTTCATTTTTGGGGTTTTAGAGCCGATCAAAGTAGTTAGGATCAGTCATTTTTTCGACTCAATTAATGACAGATACGATCATACTAGTAAGTTTTTAGTTGTCATTTTAATTTGTAAAGAATCGAATAGCTATAACCTAAATAGCACAGAAATACATGAGATGTGTTGAATAATAACTTTGTGTCTTTATGATAAGTTACTTCCCACTGTTTTATAAAATCTTAAAATCCCTACAATCATAGAGGAAACTTATTTTTCCAAAGATACTAAAAACCGGAGTCGAAGCCCGAAGGTATAGAGAGAAGTCCTACTCAAGGTCGTCCCTGTATGGCTCCAGGAGCCGGAGTCGAATTGAAGTCCAAGCAGGTATCAGATTACAGCTGACTATTAAATGGATGTGTATGGCTACCTTTATTTCATAGTTATATCTTATGTATGTTGTGATGTACTAGATTAAACTGATGCTGACTATATATGGTTCGATTATGACTACAATTGTATTATTCTCACTATCTTGTCGTATCGCTTGATTAAAATGCTTCAGACCGACCTCGTTCAATCTTTAGAAAAAAATCTTGTTTTTCCTGTTGAATGCGAAGGACTTATGTTAGTTGAGAGTGTTTGCAAATCAAATTCTTGCGGTTATGGAGAAGTTAAATCACATGTTAAAGTCTATGAAGAAGTTAAATCACAAGTGGAAGTTATATAAAAATTATAATATTAAATGTTTGATTTTTTTTTGACATGCTTTTGTTATTATAAAAGAGAATTAATAATTAACTATAAATTAAAAAAAAACTAAAATTGGCTATATTTTGGAACAAAGTAAAGTAAAAACATGGATGTATATTTATGACAATATTTGCATCTCTGGTTTAATTTCTTAAGGGTAAAGAGTAATGTTGTACTACTACAGCTAATTAGACCATTAAATGATTTTTGATCCGAGAAAGATTAGAAATCTTAACTAACTAAATATAGTGCGATTCATCTATTTGATAAGGATATTTGACTTTTTATAATTTAATTTTGATCAAATAACTTTTTCACTTTTTATAAGGGTTAACTCCAAACACCCCTTATCGTTTGGGATTTAGTGCACTTTATCACATAACTTTAGAATCGGTGCGATTTTTTTCCTAACATTTGAAAAATATTTGTGTTCATAAATGGGGTCTTCCCAACTTCAGGCTCAAAATAATTACTTATTGCACTCTGTTCAATTATTCTAACTATATAGCGATAAAACTAATGTTCCCAATTTCCTGTTGCTAGGCAGAATATTAATGTCATTAATACTACGGTGTAAAACATTACTGCTCTGTTTTATTAAAGAGGTTTCATATGAGCTTAATGGTTAAAGGAGGGTGATTGTGTCAAATTCCGGTTCGTTGACTTGGCCTACTTAGACCTGACTGGATCACTCGAATTTATAGTTTGGAGAAACTCAAAGGAATATTGACCTGAAAGATGGTAGCAAACGTGAACTGAAGACTGAATAGGGACAGATAGGGTTTTTCCCTATGTCGGCACTCCGACGCTCAAGTCAGTTATCGAGTATGGTTTACGTCGAATGAGCAGACTTAAGTGCAGTTAATGTGCTTGGTAATTGCCATAAATGAGGGGGGTATTATACCTGTTGAGGAGAGAGAATAACCCTTGTACTGGTGTCAGAGCATTAAATGTTGCATAACTGTCTGGTACGGTATGTTAGGAGCATTAAAAGCTTGGCGTGCGATGCGAGTCCCATGTCTAAGGTCGAAATAAGTTCGACCAACGAAGTAGGGGGCCGACCATCTCCGACCCGGTCGGCGTACTCGACTATTAAACAGGTCGAAATACTGTCGACGGTCAGTACAGTTCGGGAATAGGTCGGTTTGGCCGCTCTTTGAGGACCGCGTAGCAGCATTGACCGAACCGCTTTGACTTCGGTGCCACATGGCGGAATCGTAGTGGGCCACATACAGGTCACGTGGCGCGTTCAGAAGCGCCTACGTCATTAGCCCCTGAAATGGCGTGTGTGACATGACGCGTGGCGCACGTCTTTTAGACTGACAAGTTGGGTCCCACCATAATGATTGCGACGGTTCGCATTCGATTTTTTCGCCCATTGACGTCCTATATAAAGCCTTGTACGCCTTCATTCATACCTTCTACTTTGCGCGAGAGATAGGTCGGAGCAAGTCGAAAGATTTGAGCTATCCAATCAACCAGCAAAGCATTTTTGGACGTCGGATACTTCGAGCAGTTTTTTCCTTAGTCCTTAGTAAGTCATTTCTTTCTCGAACTTTTCAATTTGATTATTTCGAGTACTTTCTTTTCTTTTTATAATTTTGCGAGAGAGCATGAGCGAGTGAGTAGTACCCCATCTCGGCTCGTGCTCGACCATCCCTGACACAGACCTTGGCCATTATTTCAAGGGCGGCTAGGGATAAGTCAGAGTCACTAATTGCTCGAGCAGTGGGATGTCTGCTTCAAACTCATCGAGCTCCTGGACATCGAGTGACGCGGAGCGTCTAAGAAAAACCCTGATCAGGAACTCAGTAGCCCCAATGCAGATTCAAATAGTTCCAACTCTTTGAGTTCTGGAGGAGTAGGGTCGACTCAAACGAGAGTGGAGCCGAACAAGGTGTTGGACATAATTGGAGACGCGGAGGACTCGGGAGATATGTAGTCTACGTCTCCAATTTTGCAAGTCGAACGGGTTTTGATAGTATACCCGGTAGGGATAATCTTAGGCCGAAGGGGCCGATTATCGAGGAAGAGAAAGTGGTCGAAGAAGACGAGAGGGAAGCTGGGCCGTCTACCTCGAATCAGCAAGAGACTGAGGAAGGAGACGGTATATACATTCCCCCAGGCGCGAAGTCTCCGGTCGAAGCTTTGGAGAACGATCCCCGCCAGGTTCCATGCAAGATCACGGCGAAGATGTTCGCCTACTTGAGAGATATGTTCTTCGAAGGGGATGTTGAGCATGCAGGGTATCGGGTTATTCGACCCAAACTTGCGCAAAGATTGACCATCCGCCCCCGAACTGCATAACCGTAGATTGGAAAATGGTACAAAACGGTTTTAGGATCCCGCTTGGGGCCGCCATGATCGAACTGTTCAACCATCTGAATATTTGTCCGGTCCAATTAATGCCCAATGCTCATGCAATGGTCAACGGGTTGAGGGTTCTGATGAGATATTTTAGGCTACCTCTGACCGACATCTTCGACGACTTGTTCAAAGCAAGCGTGATGGGTAAGGAATCTCTATCGGGTTACGGCTTTGTGCAACTGGCATATAAGAGTAAGAGGAAGCTCACAACTTCGCCGACTTCATCAAACGGGCCAAACTAGAAAAAATAATTTGTTTTGATTGAGAGTCCAGTCGGATGGCCCAGGCTAAGTCGCACTTCTTGGTGCTGGAGGCCCTCACCGACTCTGCCATCGGGGACACCCCGTTGGACTAATAATTTCGTGAGAGACATGCGGGAAGTCGGTTTACTAGATTGTAAGAAGTTGATCAAGGAGAGGGTTTTCGTCGACTTCGGGTTGGCTCTAGGAGTGCCGAGTACCAGATTCAGACCTGGTACAAAGTGATGAGTCGACGATAAATGGGCTTGGCTGCCTATAATTTTCATTTTCTGTTCCCAATACTTGCTCGAATAATCCGATTGTCTCTAAACTGTTTTTTCCTTCTCTTGCAGATCGGGTGATAATGTCTTGGCTGGCAATTCTCCAGAGCGGGAGCTCAAAGTGGCAAGGGTGACGGAGCTGCAGCCCTAGGGCAGGCCGGCGCGAATCCTACACAGGTAACTATTGCGGCCCTAGCTCCACTGGGTGCCGACGAGGGCAGCTCGGCTCAACCTCCCCCCAGCACAAGAGAAAAGATAAGGGGGAGCCAAGCAACCTGTGAAGAAGAAACACCGCAAGGAAAAGACTCCCCAGCTTCAAACTCCCCCGTTAATTCGGACCGGCCAGGGGCAGCCATTCTATGGAGAATATCGACCCTTTGCCCTCTACCCCCTCTGTAATAGAGAAAACTTCGACCCCATTTTCAAAAGAGGCAGTCAGGAGGATGGAGAATCCTCAGTTTGCTGCCGCCGAGGAGGATATAGCCAGCTTTATGAAGATGCTCAAAATATCCGACCCCACTTTCCCGGAGGGTTGAGCTTGACTACCGAAGACGGACGTCCGCGCCGAGTAAGCACGACTCCTCGTGATAATCTACTTACCGGGGCCCTAGACCTTGAGGTGCCAAACCCAGGTCGACAATTTAACGAGGTGGCCACTCCGACCTCGACATTGAAATGAGCGCTACAGTGAGGGCTTTCAGGGTAAGAGTGACAGTTTTTCCTTCTTTATTATCTTAAGTATTTGATCAGCGTAACTGACTTCGTCTCCGTTGTAGCAGTTGGTGCAGGACATATATCACCTAGGTCGGCGAGCGCAAGTTTATCGGAAAGGTCGGGCTCGCCTAGAGCACCAGGCATCGGTGGAGTCGAACATGGATCCGTTGAGGAGGGAGATCGAGTCCTTGAAGAGGAAGGTCGAGGATCTCGAGGCAGGCAGAGTGCAGGAGAGACTCCATTTGAATTGGTTGAGTCGGCGAAGGTGAAGACCGATAAGGCATTGGAGGAGCTGAAGCTGGAAAATGAAGGAAAGGTTAAGGAGCTTCTCGAGGTCCACGAGGAGCTTGAGGCACAGGCTCTAAAGCAAGTTGAGGCCTTTGCTAACGATGAACGGGCCGAAAGATTCGTCAGTGCTCGAATGACGATCGAGTACTGTCGAAACCAGATTGTCCACTTAATGGCCGAGTCTGAGCGATAAAGGGCCTTCCGATTCATGTTGTCCCCTGTGTACAAAAGATCAACGATCCCTTTTGGAATTTTCGACTTCAAGGAAGGGTTCGACCTCTGCCTGGCTCAATGCTCGGCGGTGGGTCTTTCCCATAACTACGACCGGGCAATAGTGGGTTTGAGATGCTCAGACCCTTGGCCGCCTCGCCCTGAAGAAGCTGATGAAGAAGTCGCAACTGACTTGGCGACTGATGAGTTTGGGTTTGTAATTTCCCTGGCGAAAGCCCTTTGTGCGAAGAGGTTGGTCAACGTGATGCAAATGCCTTCCTCAGTCAATTTGAGTGTGCTGGACCGGAGAGTGATCTTCAAGGCCCTATTTCCCAACGAGAGGGTCCAAGACGTCAACATGACTGGAAAAAAAGTGAGTGAAGTGGCCGAGGGAGCAGATGGAGATGCTGAGGAATACAAAGAGGATGTCGATTGAACCATTTCATTTCCCCTCATTTCAACAAATATATTTCCAAGACAAGAGAAGGAAGAAGAAGAGGAAACCCTCCAAGCTCCAACCTTCACATGCACTTTCCCCTCTCGTTTCTTCGTGTATTTACGATCCGAAGTAAGTTCTGGAATCCCCACGATCTCTACTTTCTTTCTACCAATTGCTTTGCTCTTGGTTTTGCATTTTTGTATGAATTTGAGATATGTGGTGAATAGTAAGGGTTTGTAACCCATTTTGTGCATTTTGGTTCTTGGATTGATTGACATGAGTGGAGGCTTCATTTATGTGACCTATGTGACCAATGTGATACATTCATTTCATGAATTTTGGTTGGTGTATTGCATTTATTACATTTTGGGCAGTTTGAGTTTGATTGCATTTGCATGGGTTTTCGATTTTTGAGTATTTGAGGCATGGATTCTTGTTGCATTGCATCTCCTTATATTGGCATTGCATTGTGGTTTGTTGTTGTTGGGAGGCATATGTTGGTGTTTTTGGGTTTTGGTTCGGCAACCTGTTTTCCCGTAAGGTTTCTGCCCAGATTTTCTTAGCCAAACGGGCGTTTGGCTTTTTCTTTGTTTTTGCAAATGCCCGTTTGGTAAGGCGCCCGTTTGGCTTTTCCTTTGTTTTTTGCAAATGTCCCTTTTCTTTTGTTTTTCAAACGGGCGTTTGGCTTTTCCTTTGTCTTTGAATGTGATCCTTTTGCTTCCGCATTTATTTGTTTTGCTAGCTCTGTTGGTTCTAGCCCCGCTTAGCTAGGTGTGTGAGTGTAGGTCCTCGTTCTTTTGGACTTGGATTCATGTACGGAAACCCATTTCGTATGTGGATTCGGGTCTAAGTGCGGGGGATGTGAATGACCCGCACCTGGGCGTCACATCCTAAAGTGGTATCAGAGCGTCCGGATGCAAGGCCGGAGCTCTAGTGTTGTGTCGAGTTGTCTAGGTCGTGCGGTCTAGGACAATGTGAATTTTGTGCATAATACTTGATTACTTGATTACATTTATATGACTTTCATGTGACTAAGTGTTTATTTTCTTATTTATTGTACACATGAACATGTACTATCACGTATGAATATTTAAATAATTTCTTTTGTAGGATGCCTCCGAGAAGACACCACCATCGCGATAGGTCCCCTGAGCATCGTCACAATAGGGACCACTCCCCACCCCACCAAACACCACCTCAGAGAGAGCCCGAGGATTTTATGGAGAGATTAGCCACATACCTTGACAACCGGGCACAAGATAGGAACGCCCAACAAGGAGGGAATAATGGAGGAGGAGGCCACATTACCAATATCCTCCGGGAGTTCAAGCACCAAAACCCACCGATTTTCGTGGATGGATCCGATACATAAGCCAAGGAATGGCTTATCCAAATCAACAACATATGGACCTTTATTCCTTGTGGGGAGCCGGAGAAATTGCAATGTACTCTCACAATGATCCAAGGCCAAGCGTATGATTGGTGGATGAGTACACAGGTGAAGCTAGAGGCGACGGGCGAGGAGATCACGTGGGATGTCTTTGCACGGGAGTTTAAGAGCAAGTTTATTCCTAAAGCTATAAGGAGCCGGAGATTGAGGGAATTTTTGGACCTCAAGCAAGGGAGGATGACCGTTTTTTTACTACATTAGCGAGTTCGAGAGGCTATCACGCTATGCCCCCAACATTGCAAATGATGATGAGAGAAAAGCCTCTCAATTCTACCAAAGGCTTAATAAAGACATCAAGAATGCATTGGGTGGTTCCAATGTGAGCACTTGGGCGAAGGTAACGCACAAGGCTATTTGAGTGGAGGAAAGAGTTCTCTTGAAGAGAAAGACTATCCACTCTGGGCATGGCTCAAGTTCGGGGTTTAATAAGTTCGGGAAGAGGCCGGCTCCACAATCCTTTACTCCGGCTAAGACTAATTTTAAACAACACCGACCCACGGGACAAGGAGCACCACAACCACTTGCACTACCAGCTCCAGATAGATGCTCGCATTGCCAAGAAAAGCACCGAGTAGAAGATTGCTTTAAATTGTATAGGAGGTGCTACGAATGCGGCTCTCCGGATCACCTTGTGAGTAAATGCCCGAAGAAGAATGCGGGGGGTAATCAAAGGCCGGCAATTCAAGCGAGAGCATATGCTTTGGGCTGCGAGGAGGAGGATACCGTGGAGCTTGACCCGAATGCCGTGGTGGAAGGTACAATTAGCATTCATGGCACCACATTTCATGCATTGTTCGATCCCGGGGCCATGCATTCATTCATATCTTGGGATCTTGCTTCTTCCATATGCTTTCCCATCACCTTATGTATGCATGATAATGTGGTTAGTTCTCCGCTCAGAGGTTGTGCGACTACTTGCAGGGTTTACAAGAATTCTCCGGTGAAGTTTGAAGATTGGGTGTTTTGGGCGGATTTGGTTGAGATGCCTATGAAGAGGTATGGGGTTATACTTGGGATGAAATGGTTGTATGAGCACTGGGCGGTTATAGATTGTAGGGAGAAGAAGGTTTTGTTGGGATCGGTGGTTTTTACGGGCGAGAAGTTGAAGTTAAGCACTTTTATTTCCTTCGTTGAGGCTAGAGAGATAGTCCGGGATGGAGCAACAGGCTTTGTGGCTTACCTACTTAATAAACCAAAGGACCAAGCCAAGCTCGAGGAGACGAAGGTCGTACAAGAGATTGTGGATGTATTTCCGGAAAGCTTAAAGACTTTGCTGCCGGTACGATAAGGGTTGTCGGGTTTGACCTGTGCGTAATTCCATTTGAGGTATACACGCGCGACTCTGGAGCTGGGATGGCGTGTGTACCTTGAGCCTTCGGTGGATAATCGGAGATGGCGTAGTGTGGGTTCGCAACCCCTTACGTATTTGTATTTGTAGTAGAGAGGGTTTGACTCCCGAATGCCAAAGAAGTAGAGAATGGATTGAAATTGCTATTTGGTTTACTTGTTATTTGAGAAAGAGGTGGAAGTCCGTACTCGCCGGACATTTGTTAGCTTGTCTTGCGTAATTATGAATCGAGATAGGGATTTGATATATGTATTAGCCTTCTTTGAAATGTTTTGGGTAAAACCTAGCTCGGTTTATGATCGCCACTTTGTTGTTTGCTTGTATATCTATATTCGTGTGGGTGTGCGTCAGCCCCCTCACTCAGTCGCGTGGTTTAGACTGACCCTCTCATTTTTCCCTTTAGTGCAGGTTTTTGGCTCGAGCTAGGCAGGGAAGTGCGTCGTCGTGTCGTACTTAGCAGTCTAGGTCGAGTAGCATTTGCATTTTGTATTTACTTTTGATACTTGGATACTTGTACTTGTGGAAACTTGAATACTTGTATTATTTTTGGCCCGTGGGCATTGTGTATACATTTGTACTCTTGCCGAGCTTTGCATGTGATCCTTTTCTTTCGCTTTTATTATTTGCGCGCTCTGTTGGTTCTAGCCCCGCTTAGCTAGGTGTGTGAGTGTAGGTCCCCATTCTCTTGGATTTGGATCTATGTATGGAAGCTCATTTCATATGTGAATTCAGATCTAAGTGCGGGGGATGTGGATGACCCACGCTTAGGCGTCACAAATCTACTGTTAGCATAGAAGATTATATGGAAGGTATTTACCTTGACTTGAGAACTTGAAGAAAATTTCAACAGGATTGCAGAGAATCGTGAAAGCTTGTGGAGAAATTCTTATGCTCTGGGAGTCCTGGAAGCGTGAAAAATGGCTAAGTGTGGGGAAATCGCTATTTATACGGTGTGGAAATCTCTCAAATTCAAAACACAATCATTCCTGCCTTGGTAACTGCTCCACTTTTGGTAACCGGCCCACGTTGTCCGAGATCCAGGGCCCACGCACCCACATCGCATTAAATGTGCCTCCATTAAAGTAACCTCGAACAAGACAGCATTTAATACCCTGCAGAGAATGTTCGTTACGAAGACGCTCGCCTTGACTCACAACTGTCAAAATTTTAACTCTTTATCTCTCCGGAATCGCTCGTGGGCTCTTGAAATTCCACAGTACGCTCGAAGACCACACTGTGGAATTTGGGGGGCAAATGATGGACCTAAAATATGCTCGTATCCACATCGTCCACGTGGCATGATCGTGAAAGGTTCCCATCATGACTTAGCCATCGTTCCAATAGTACGCTCGAGATTACAAGTCTCGCGGCTCATGCCCAGCCTCAATTCTTATCGGACCACGTGAGAAGCCATTTCTCTCGGGATTTCACCCTCGCATGACTCAACCCTCGAAGTTGTTATGCTCGTCAGTTCATCATTCCAACCCCTTTTATTGGGAACCAACCTTCGAGCGTTTCTATGCTCAGAGGCTTTGCGAGCCATTCTATATTCGAGGGAACCATCTCCTAACTGCGGCTGACACCACAGCCTGACATAACTGCCTAAAAGGTGGCAGAGACACATTTAGGTCCCTTTCAAACCCTCAAGTTTCGACACATGTCTAGGGTGATACTATTTCAGGACCACACTAGTATTATTACTCAAATACCCTCACCCTCAAACTATAAATAGAGGAAAATCATTACACTTTCCTCAAGCAATCCTCACCTACTACAGTGCATTTCTTCACACATTGAACTGGAAACTCCATTGCTGCACATTTAAGCTTCACACAGCTTAACCTTCCTCACTAAGGTGTTACGAAAGCTGGTAGAATCCATGCTCAACGGGAACCCAGTTCTTGAGGCTCAACGCCTGTGATGGTCTTCCCCTTCACGCACACAAATAGAGAATGTATTGGTGTTAATTTCTCATACGCAACTTCCGACACCATCAAAACTTATTGTGTTCATGTTGTCAAAGTAAAATTTAAGAGTAAATTATTAAAATCATTAAACGTTAATCTTGGACGGAAAGTGGTCAATGACACTAAAATTAAGAAAATTGTCACTTTATGAGACTAAAAGTGATATACTGACAATTATTGGGACCAAACATATAAGTGATTCACGTTACGATCTTAATAATTTACTCTATTTTATTTAATTAACTAAACTAATACCGTGGAAAATCAATATTATAAAATAATAACAATATTTTTTTTAAAAAAAAAGGTATGCCATTCGTGTATGAGATTTTAACTAGTTATTTGTTATTGTTTGTCCTTTTCAATTTTTATTTGTTTATTTTCTATCTATATTATAAAAGTGCGAGTTGTTTCTTACAAAATACCGATCGCCTAAAATACCCTCATAATAATTATATGAATAATTATTAGTTAGGATAATTATGTAAATACATATTATAAATGATTAATTTAACTATATTTAAAAAGTATTATTAATTTATAATAGGACTCTTGGTAAAATTAGAACTTCTTCAACCTACAAATAAAAAGATACATAATTCAACCTGGATTGTTGTGATATTAATATATTAATTAATTGTATCCAAATTTTATAATATAAGTTGTCCATTTTTCAATTTTAAGGTCTATAATTTAAATGTTATAATAAGATATATCCAAA
>JBBMKE010280147.1:0-13903 GCA_037834125.1 Lippia alba | reverse complement strand
GACTTTTTAGGTGATTAGGGGGTTTAGGAAAAATGTTTTGTGTATTGGGGATTGGAAATGTATAAAAATTGAAATGGAGGGTTTTGAAAAAATTGAGGGGATATTTGATACTATTAAAAAATTACCCCTTAATTTATTAAATAACAATCATAATAATTATATATATATATATCATAATAATATTTATATATATAAAAGTAATATTAATATATACATTGCATAATATATACATTCTTAACTTAATAAAAATTTTATAATATACAAACTACATTCTTAAATTGGTATATTCATTAAAAACCTTAACAAATTAATAATATAATATACTATATACTGCACACAGACATATATATTATAATTCATATCCACCCCCCACACCTTACCCAACCCACCAGACCCCACCCTTCCCCTCCCAAACTTCATCTTCGTCCGCCCCAGCCCACGCACCCACCTACCAAATTTTTCATTATTCATTCCCACCGCTACCACCGCCACCACCATTCCTCGCTACCACCATCACGCCAAATCTGGTTCCACTACCAAATCCGCCACCCTCCCCCACTTCTCCCAGCAGGTACTTCCACCGAGGCACCCCCTCCCCCCTACCACCACCACCACCCTCGCGCCACCACTACTCATATTTGCAGCCACCGTCCCTTCCACCCTTGACGAGCAAATTTGTTGCTCCTCCTTCTCTCCTAGGTTTGTCATCCTTAGATCTGAGCTTCTGTGTGTATTTTTGTATGGACCTGGGTTTGATGGTGGGTGCTTATTCATGGTGGACGTTGTTGTGGTGGCGGTGGTGCGGCATTTGCAGAAGGAGAAGAAGGAGGGATATTTTTTTAAAATATATTTATTATATAAAGAAATATAGATTTTATATATTATGTTATAAATATATATATGTATATATAATTTAGCAAATATAATGTATGGGTAAAATAGTCATTTTATATGAGAAAGTGGAGAAAAATTTAGTTTTACTCGCAATTAACGCGAGTGTAAGACACTTTCTCAATGCAGGGTCTTTTTTGCAAAGAAAAAATAACACAAGGTTTTCGAAATAAATTTTTTTATGACAAGGTTTTTTTATGGTTTTTTCACCTTACACAAGGGGTACTGGTGAAATTTCCTCGTTTATTATGAGTTTAGGAGTAAAATTAGATAGATTTTTGCTAGTTTCATCCCTATATTTGATTTCACCACTGTCAGGTTCAAGCATTTATGTTTAAGTTCTTGTTTTTGCTATCTATGCCTGATTTTATGGCAGTAGATGTTGTTAAAATCCTCCTATTTGACTTATGTATGATGTTTGATGATTATTTTGGTGTTAGAGAGTCAAGTTTGAACTTTGGTAAACTTCGGAGGTGAAAACCAGTCAGTTTTCATTCAATTCTCTCATTTTCGTCTCATGGCAGACGATCAGACACACCCCGCAGTTCAAACTGCACATGATTGTGCCTTAATCTTTGAGGCGTTGGATAGGTTAAGCCACACAACTATGTGGCTTTTCAGTTCAAACTGCACATGACCGTATACTAACTTCGGGGATGGAATTTAATTCTTGTCCTCTTTCTTATGTTTTACCTTCCGTATGCTCGTTTCCCACCCCCTAGCATGTTCCGTATGTGTTTGAACTTACATATATGATGCTTAGGTCATTGTTTACCTTAGTTGTTGGTACGTGCTTTGTAATCCATACTTGTATTGTTTATAACTTGCTAAGTTATGCACTCTTATGAACTCGTATGATTATGTTGTGTATGATTTTGTTATATGGACCTTGTGCCATCATTTGAGCATGCACCACCTTGAAATGCGCATTATGTTTGTTCATGGATACATGTCTCCTATGATTAGCTTGTTAATTCGCTTTGCGTCATCTTAATTGGTCCTTGAGTCGAGTCTTACTTGTAATTTTTTTTGTCTTGTTTAGGAGGTGACTCTCAGGACGAAATGATGTGATAGTTGGTCGGTCGTTCTTCCTTCATTTATTTTGGAAAAAGGTGAGGAGTTATATATAAATGCTTTCAACTATGGACAATACCATCTGACCTTCATGATTTATTTTCAATAGCCAATTTCAAAATTAAGTATAGGTTAATATGCCGGATTTCGGAGCTTGGCTCGTTATACCTCTATTGAGTTATTTATTTCAAATTATTTGCAAGTATGCCGAGACTCTTCGTATATGGGGATAAGTACCCGAAATGATCTTGGTTTTGAAATGGTTATGTATATGAATGTTGTGGTGAGAAAAGTTCTATACCTTGCAAATATAGTTTGGGAGATGTACCTTGCGAGGACGCTTGCGTGGGAGTTTATGGAGCTCAGGGAATGGAGTAAGTAGGGACACCGGAAAAGCAAGGGTTAACGATTAAGCCTTACAAAATCCCAAACTTATGTAGAGATGATGAGGCACCCGACAGAGTGTTTGGGGGACCACGGTATCTTGAGGAGATGTTGGGCCTCATGAACCCACTTCTCAACCTATACCGATGTTTGGGGGGAGGGGCACACCCTGACACCCTCGACATCACTTGGTGTAATGGTTGGATTGTATGTTTTATTATTTAAGTATGATTTGGGAGTATGGATAGAGTGATCATTCTCACCGAGCTGAGTTCATAAGCTTTGATTAGTTCGTTGACCCCGTGGTTTAAAAACATTGAATTGAATTTTAAAAAATGAAATAGGGTCATAAACACCTTTGTTTAAACATGCATTCGTACTTCTTATATATTCATTATAGCAATCCTCACTGGTTCATTTTGGACTAACCTCTTCAATCTGGTATTGTCTACAGGTCTTTGAGTCATGTTAGGCAATGTCTTATAGTCTTTAGGTTTGTTGTTATCAGATTCTACCATGTGTATTTTTATTTTACTCTTGTAGCATACTTTAATTATGATTCACATAGATAATTCTTGATGTGATTCGTATGATGTATCTATTTTAGATAATACTTAGTAGGACCTTGTCGGTCATGTAGGTTAGATATATACACTATTTTAGGAATTGCTTGTTGGACCATAATAGTCGAATAATGTGAATTATTAATGTTAAGACATGAATGCATGATGGAACTTTAATATCTCTTGCTTAAGTGTTAGAATGATGAATTTTATCTTGTATGATGTTTTGGAAAATTTTTTGTTATGCTTCAGCTTTGTGTTGGTTTTTATCCTTGCTCGAGTTGGTCGTTTACTACCGCTTAATTAGGTTAGTCCGTCCGTCACCGGTTGCTTCGAGTTCGGTGTGTATATAGATTTTCCCTTTCATATATCTGTTGGACCGTAGCGCGGGGTAGGATGTGATATTCCTTCTTTCTAGAGCATTATACCCTATTTGAGTGCTATCAGATCCTAAAGTTCAAAATCTGGGTTCTTGAGACATCTCAAGTCGTCTAAGTTATATAACAATAGGGACAATATGCTTATTTGATTTAATTAAGTCGTTTTGTACACAATTTTATGTTATTGATGACTTGTATGATTGTTGCTTTTACTTATATAATTACTTTGTTTGTTTGATTATAATATGACATAAGCAATGACTAAGCAAAATGCATACATAAACAGTTTAATTTCAAGATGCCTCTGAGAAGGCGTTACCAACTTACCATTTACCAGGTCCTCAAAATGAGAAAAACCCACCACCACCACCTTTGAATACAAATGACGTGCTCATGATTATGACATAAATTACGCAAGTTGTTTATGCCCAACAAGCATTTTGGCACCACCGGCACCACCACTACCTCCACTGGCACTGGTTGAGAGAGTCTATGACATGTTTAATAGATGATGTCCTCCACTATTCGTTGGCACTACGAATGATATAAATGCAAAACTTGGATCACTACTATTGAGCTCGTTTTCAGGGTTGTTCAATGTTCTGAGGTTGGGAAGGCTCAATGTGCTATTGACATTCTTTGAGATGAAGCTTTAATTAGTGGAAAGGAACTCTATCAGACTTGGTAAGAATGAGAATGAGATCACTTGGAGATATTTTCTAGGGAGTTTTGAGCTCGTTACATACCCTGACAGGCTAGGAAGAACCGTTCACGTGAGTTTATGAACTTGGAGTAGAGTTATAAGTTGGTGATCGAATACATGGCTGAGTTTGACCATTTGGCTCCATATGCACCTCATATCACCAATGATGAGGTTTTGAATTTGAGAAGTTTGTTGAGGACGTTCAGGATGAGATAGTTGATACTCTATCTCCAATTAAGATAAATCACTGGACTGCCGCTATTTCCTTAGCATTGAAAATTGAAGCATAGAAACAGAGAACTTGATCTAAGAGGGTTGCTCTGTGATCCAAATCGGGTTTGGGATTCAAGAGATTAGCCCCACATTCATCTTTTCAGGCTCCATAAGCTTAGCAAGGCCGACCTATAGACAAAGAGGGTAAGTCTAAGACTACTGCCCCTCAATTACCGGCCCCACAAGCTACTAAGAGCCTAGATCTATTTGAGCATTATTATGGCATAAGTCATACCGGGTATAGCTTTTGGAAGCAACAAAGGAGATGTTTCTGTATGGTAGCCAGAGCTGGCTAGGGATTGTGATTAGAAGAATGACCAATGGGGTTTGGGAGGAGTAACTAGACTTGTTGTACATGCTCGCGCTTATGCACTTGATGGAACGTGGGAGGATACCAAGATCGATCCCACCGTTGTGGTGGAACTTACGGTTTACATTCACGACATACGCATTTATACATTATATGAGTTGGGTGCTACACACTAGTTTACTATGCCTATTGTGGCTGCTATGTTACATTTGCCTATTTCGTGTGCTTATATGTGTTGGAAAATGCAGACTAAAAGTAGCAGAAGTTTAAAAAGTTTTTCTAAAAGGGATCGTGATCTTGCAATGTTCGTTCCGAAACTTTAGGGATTTTCAAGAAACTTACAAAAATTGACGCTTTCTTAAAACGTATTGAGCCGCCCTCAAACGTTCTTCATGCGGCATGAAATTCTTTGATCGATTCTTTCTTCGAGATTACAAAGTGGAAATCCTCTAGAAGTATCCACACCAATCGTAAATTCAACTCATGTCAGTGAGGATGCTATAACATGTGTGTAGAAGAAACAAGAAACGAGATAAGAAAAACCATGATTAAATCTCCCTTCAAAAACTCAGATTGACGAAGCCAGAAACTGCAAATTCAATCCTATTTTTTCAACCGAACACCCTCGTTCAAAAAACCAGTCCCTTCGCCAAAGTCACAAACTGAATTCGCTTTGTCATGTGGATCGATTTTTTCACTCAAATTCTCGTACTAGAAAAATCGTTCCACCAGCGCTTCTTATTTATATAAAGGATTTCCTAAATCCCAAAATAGAAAAATATAGGGTTTGTAAGATTTGACATATTTGTGATTAATATAAAACAAGAAAAAATAATTGATACATTTATTCAATTAAATAATTCAAATAATAATTTAAATGTCAACCTCGAATCTTATGGCTATTAGTAATATGGAATTTATGAGTAATATAATGATGGTAATTAAATTTCAAATCTCTCTGCGGATATCTACAATAACGTTAATTATAGTGAAAGCTATAACTATAACTATTAAGAAAATTAACGAAGCCGATAACATCTTGATAAATGAAAATTGATCAAAATGATCTTCTAGATATAATTGAAGTAAGAAATAAAATATAGAAATGAATGATTTGTGTCTACCAAAAATCACATATTTATAGAAAAACTATTTTACAAACATTTTTTTTAAAAGTAGCCGTTATATCTAATATATTTCTTTTTTACATATTTTATTAAAAAATAGTTGGTCCAATGTGTGTGTATATATATACAATACAAATAAACATAAATATATAAATTAATGATAATAATTTATGAAATGATCTTCGAGATTGTTTGCACTAAAAATTCACGTTTATTGATTTTTAGTCAACGTCGAATAGATAATACAAATTATTTGATAATCTAAGTAAAAGTAGATTTTCAATCTTGAATTTGATCATCTGATTCTTCCTTCGAACTTCAAGTTGTTGAAATCTTCCACCGGTTCTTGATGAACTTGATGGTTTGATCTTCTTCAACTTCAAATTTGGCTTGTAATAACGTTAACTCGTAGGTCTTTCGACTTGTTTACGAATCAAACGCCTAATTTTGGTGGATTTCGTCAAGAACGCCTTGGAATTCACCGGTAACAACGTGGATTTAGCTTGAATATAATGTTGATCGCTGGTATAAGCTTAGGTATAACACCGATTCGACGATATAACACCTTAATAATGGATCAAACGCCCTTATTTGATAACTTTAGGAAGAAAGTCTTTGAATGCCTTAGAACTCCGTCTTCAACTTATAGAGAGAACTTTGGCATTCTTCTTCTCCTTAGCTTCTTGGATTTATGTTGTGTCTACATCTTGACTCTTTATGTCTGCGTCTTGATTTGTTGTGTCTTGAATGAACCACCTCATGACCCCTTTATATAGGTGTAGGAATCAAGACTTGTGGTTCAAGTTAAACTTTATTTAATAATTATCTCTTGTATTTTTTTGAAGAGATAATATCAAATAAATCACATGGATATTTATCTCTTTAATATTTTTTTATATTTAAAGAGATAATATCAAAATAAAACTTAAGTTTGATTGCAATTAGACAACTTATGAAATTATTCATTAAAAATATCTAATTAATAAAATAATACCAAATTATAATCTTGAATTTGGAAGATTATATATAATGAATATAAATATTTTTTATAAATTAAATCGTGTCTACAGAGATATTTTGGGAGTAAGAAATAAGATATAGAAATAAATTAATTATGTTTAACAAAAATCATATATTTATAAAAAGAAAATTATTTTACTAGCCTATTTCTAAAAATAGCCATTATGTATATCATTTCTACTATATTTATATTTAATATACTCTTAATGTAAAACTTGTAATAAAAATTAAAGATGCTTGTGTTTAATTATAAACTAATAATTTAGTTAACTATGTCTCCAAACAATTTAGCACACTAAAATAAATCTATTATTTGAAATAAATTTATTTATTAGGAAAAAAACATTAATTCAAAGTACAAAGTGTTTTTCTCATTGAAAATGAAAATATTAAATCTAACAAATAATTGGCAATGCAAATCAATATTCAACTGGTAGTCTGGAACCAAATAATATACGACAAGAAAACCTAATTTTATACTTAATTTAGAATATATATATATATATAGAAATTATTTGGAATAAACACATTTATTTATATATTTGGGCCTGGTCATCGGGTTAGGCCGGGTTATCAAGTTTGGTTCAGGTTATAGGGTCACCCGTGAAATTTTTCGGGTCGACCCAGGTTGGACCCGAGCCCGATCTAATTTTCTCTCTCTTCTCCGCGTTGAAATCGGGTCCGACCCGATTCGTCATAAACCCGAAATCCCCCAACTCTAACTTGATATTTTAGCGGGTGGGTCGAAACAGGTTACCAGGTCGGGTCCAAAATTGACGCCCCTACTCTATATTATGATAATTTTTTTCAATCTTTTATCCAAATTTTTAAATAATTCAAATTGTCATTTATATTTTATAAAAATTTACAAATTGTCATTTCGGTCATTTAGGTGCTAACTGTTGACTCATTTTGGGTAAAAATTTAATTTCTGCAAAAAAATGAGCCACGGGTTAACTCTTAAATGATTTAGATGACAAACTATAAATTTTTAATAGATAATAATTTGGAACTTTTTATATTGTACAAATAATAATTTAAAATATTTTAAAATGTAGATAAAAGATTGAAAAAGACACTCATAATCGGGAGATTAGTGTTTTTTTTTTTTTCCTCTCTTGTATATATAATAGAGTTGCTAAAAAATACGAGCAGAGTTTGGGCCAATAATGACCTCTAGACTGTATGTAATCTTAATGGGCCAATTAAATTTTGTTAAGCCAGTAAGTGGAATTTGGACAACGACTTTTACAAGTAGTACAATGACATATGTAACTAAAAAGGCAAATTACATTCAGGTACCCTGAGGTTTGCCCTAATTACAAATCAGTCTCTCTTCTTTCGATAATTATATATTAATCTCTAAAAATACTATTTTAATTACATATTAACCCCTACAAGCAGGATTAATTTGTAATTGAAATAATATTTTTAGGGATTAATAAGTAATTATCAAAAGAAGAGAGACTGATTTGTAATTAGAGCAAACCTCAGGATACCTGAATGTAATTTTCCCTAACTTGTAGAATTTAAATCCATCCTCAAGGTTGGTCTAATGGGATGAAACACCGAAACCTTTAAACAAGTTTTAAGGTTCAAATTCTAACTCTATAAATAGAATAATCGGCCGGAAAGCTTGCCCCGTATGGCATACCTCTGCAGTACTTAAACTCGAAAAATCAAATTAAACAAGTTACACTTGAATTTAGTTTCGAGTTTTACTGAGTTTTAATTTTCGTTTTACCTTGCTTTGTTTATTAAATCAAAATGAGTGTGAATGGTTTGATTTTATCTTGACTTGATTAATACGTCAATCGAGTTCAGACAAGCTATTATTGACTTGTGAACAGTTCGATATTTGTTATGCACATGTATAATTTTTTAATATTTAATGTTCGAATACTTTTAAAAATATTATATTATTATTTCAATAATTATTACATGTAAATTTTTTAAAGAAAAAATTGTGAATACGTATATTACCTATAATATTATCTTCTCTCCTTTAAGAGAGGAGAGAGAGAGCCTGGTAGCATTTATATTCTTTGCCTACCCTTAACGTGAGCACAATTAATGGCAGCTGGCCTAGATCCTTCATTTAATGTTCTGCAAATTATGTCATTATTAGACCACCAAAAAGTGTTGTCAAAACCAATTTATCACCTATTCTCATAATATATATATACCTGCTATATATAATATATATATAGCAGGTATCGTGAAATTTTTCTAATTACAAATCAGTTCCTATTCTTTCGATAATTATATATTAATTCCTAAAAATACTGTTTCAATTACATATTAACCCCTACAGAAGGACTGATTTATAATTGAAACAGTGTTTTATGAATTAATATATAATTATCAAAAGAAGAGGGACTGATTTGTAATTAGGGCGAAACTCAGGATTACTGAATGTAATTTTCCCTATATATATTTACAGAAGCTGACCAAGCTTCATTGGCTGATATACACGCATGAAGTGAACTTTGATGATCATTTAGTTATTAGGAACAGTGTTATGGGGAGGTGGACTTCTTGTACTTATATCTTTTTTCCTTTGTTTTAGGGTGTAGTATGGACAGCGTTTTGTATCTTTTGGCTATGTTCTTCATGAACTTCCCTGTGTAGCTTTGTTTCGTTTTAATAAAATGAGGTGAGGCGGCCCTGCTAAAACCTCCTCAGGTCTCCTGACCTGGTTTCCCAAAAAAAAAGATATATATATATATATATAAAAAGATATATATATATATATATATACGAAAATTTATATGAATATCTCATATTTAGACCTAATTACAATGTTATTTATTTAAATTGAAAAATTACATTTTAGGCACCGCAAATCTTGTTTTATTTCGAATATTTAACAGAATTTATAAAAGTAAACTTATATCCCTGACAGTTTGTAAAAGTGTTATATTAAATATATAACTTAAATTACAAAATCATTCTAAAATTTATACATATAAATAAAAAAATTAATTCCTATAAATTATGAATTCAATAACACAATTTTTGAAGTTACAAATCAATTAAAAAAGTAGAGGTGTTTTTAAAGTGCATAATAAAACCCTAACGAATGTCTAGACTACTATATACATTTTTTTTGCATACAATCATTATTAGCATTTTATTTCCACCAAAAAAAATTATTAGCATTTTATTGCAAATTAAATACCATTTTTCTATACTAAAAAGTGTATCTAAGTAGGTATTAATGTAACAGCCAAATTTTACATTAAAAAAGGGGAAAAAAGTCTAAGCACAAGGGTTTATTATTTAGACCACGACGTTGGGTACATATAATCGAATCGTATAATTTAATAATTCCCCGCTATTATTTAGACAATCACATATATATTAAATTACTCAGAACTCTTCGATTTGAATTTGAAAATTACATTATTGTAAATAGAAAAAGGATTGTACATTTTAGCGCTCCTGATTCTATCCAGATACAAATATTTATAACTTATAAGAAATATTACTAAAATTAAAATTAAAACTTCACAGCAACGATAGTGACTACACCATCAGCCAATGACACAAATAAATTTACGGGAATGAATTTGAGCGAGATGAATACAAGTCGAAAATAGAATATTAGCGGAGGAAGAGAAATATATACTATTAATACTAACAACAAAAGAATTTCAACAAACGATATTACACGTATATGGATGTTGCATTTTAGACGTACCTATTATATTTTTTTGGTGCATTTTAGACGTACATATTATATGAGTAGCGTAATTTCACTTCGTTGAATATTCGTTTTTACGGGTTTTTAACCTAATTTTTCTTTTCGTTAAATAGAAAAACTTTTTTTTCTCTCTTTGTTGGTGCATTTATGCCTGTTGCCTACCCTTAAACGTGAGCACAATCAAATATTGTAGGCGGCCTACATCCTTAATTGAAATTCCCCCTACCTTCGTATCCACCACGCTGTCACATCTCTAGACTAAGTAATGATTCTATACTCTAATCTTCCTCATTCTATCATTCATTACGCATAATTTGTTTATGGAGTTTTCATACAATATTATTAAATCTTATTTTGAAAATAAATTAAATATTAAGTTATTTGCATAATTATAATATTACTAATGGAGTGCGGCCATTCATTCTCATGAGGTTCATCCGCATGCGGATAAGGCCAAGTTCAGCTATATATGACAAACATGTGAGTTTGCCGGATTAGCTCCGTGAGAAGCTTGTTGATTCAGAGTCCAGAGAATATATAAGATATTAATTAATCGAGCAGAAAATCGTAATAAGTCTAATTAAAGCTCATGAATCACCGTTACACCTAAGAAAAATCAAGCATAACTAGACTGGAAAAAAATCACATGTTCCTAAACTCTATGAATTGAATAATGAATATATTTCTTGAGATATCTATATAAACACAAGTAATTGAATTTATATCTCTTTATTAGCTTATCTAAAATCCTAAATTACAAGCAATTGATCCCATCTTTTTAAATTAATTTTCATAAAACAATAAAGGTACTATATATGACAATTTCTTAAAAAATGAAAGTTCAATCCAGAAAGGTTATCCTTAACTTTTTAATAAAATGAGGTTAAAATGATAGTAATAATGACATCTTATTCACTCAGATGATCAAAATTAAATTTAGGAGAGAAGTATTAAGATCTTAAGAATGTATTATAAGCTCAACAAGCATCCTATGCAGATTCATAAAATAATAGTTCATTACTTAGTTATTTGATCCTACTTATGTTTAGAAATAATATATGTGTATATATATTTATCATGTTAGAAATATATATATGGCTATAGTTATTGTTGAGTGATGCAATGATCGTAAGGGATTACGTCACAACATTATTGATTACTCATACTCTCATAGAATCTTTCGATTCGCTCAACCGCAGAATGTCCCATTCAATTTAAAGTAATTTATATATTTTATATTTTATATATATAATGAATTTGAATGTTGGATTGAATCGGGATATATTCTATTTCAAATTTAATATCAAATAGTCTTATAAATATTTTATATTTAATAAATTGATAAGTATAAAATATGTTTATTTATATATAATATATAGTTTGTCCTAATTTTTTTTAAAAAAAATTATATTGTTATGTCCGTATCGTCGTATCTGTACAAGCACTTTGAATAACATTTAATTTTTCTAATTCACATGCTATTCATAGACCGGTAATAAGAAATTCTAAAATTGTATATTTTCAATATAACTTAATTTGAAATAAGTTAGAGTACTAAAATATAATATTATAAGTTATATTATTGGGTACTTGTAATATTTTTAGAAAGATAGAGTCTCTTGATAATTTTATAAACTTAAATAGAAAGTAGATATAATTTTTCCTTAAATATATATCTCAGCACAAACTAATGCAGTTTATGACGCGGCTAAATCCTACGCGGACATGTAAAGCATCAGGCAGTTGATACGTCATCAAACCGGCTTAGGGTCATTCGACCACATAGTGATCGAATCAACTACAAGCCAATTGGCCAGAACGGTGAGGTCGATCACTCCTCCCGAGGGCAATATCGACCTCTACCCACTTGCTAACCCCGGAGTAAGTCTAGTAGAAACAACCTCTGTGACATCGACCACTTTGGGTATCTCGAGTTCTCGACCAAAGTGCAACCAGCACACGTCATGGGGGTCCTTGTCAGGAGTCGCCATCATCTTTGGATAACCTCTGCAAAAGGTCTGCAAAAATGAATTGTACAAGGGCGTATTGTTTCCCCCACGACGGACGCTGCATTAAATGTACCTCCACTGCGTGAACAGATGTCTTACACATCCCAAGACCTATAAATACATCCCAAATTCCAAGCACTGGTAAGCAAGCTTCTCCTAGCACACTGTTCATTCGACCTCTATGCACTCAGAATTATTTTCAATCTAGTGTCTGACTTGAGCTTCGGAGTGCCAAACTGGGATCCAACCCCCATTCCCCCAGTTGGCCTTCAGTTCAACTTTCCTTTTTTCCACACAGCTGCAGGTTTTCGGCCCAAGGCGTCTTCCCTTAATATAAATTCTTGAGTGATTCAAGCTCGGAATCGACCCCTACGCCTGAATCGATTTCGACCCGGATCAGATTATAAAGATCTTTTTCATTTATTTATTTATTTATTTTCCAGCTTCAATGGCATGTGAGTTTTTGTTGTTATTTATTTTTATAGAATTTTTTATATTTATAATAGATTTAGTAACTACAATAAAATAAGTTTAAATAAAAACAATTTAATTTTAACATGTAATCAAATAATTTACACTTATTGGATGTACCAATTTACTCTACACGTCCCAATCAAACTGCACGCGCTTAGTTTCTTTGACTTCGTAAAATTCCATTAGAAAGACTCCAAAGTCGTTCTTTTGTGTTTACAAAAAAAAAATGTAGTTCTTTTTGTACAATTTTTGCCGTTCTTCTTGGTTTTATTTTCATTTAAAAAGTTTAAAATTTTCATGGCTAAGAAAAAACGTTATTATGTTTTTAAACACAAGCGCACCGAAATGGAATTCGAACACAAAACTTTGTTCTCAAGAATAAATTAATTTAACCACTTGAATCAATTCTTGTTGAGTGAAAAAAACTCTCTTAATTATTACTTTTAAATAAGGAGTAATTATTTAAAATTACCAAATAAGGTAAAAAGTTTTCCTAAATCCCCTACTTTGAAAAATGTATGTTTTAGGTCACCAATGTAGAATTTATTTTTCCTAAACCCCACATAGCCCTGAAAAGTCTATTTTGCCCCTTTTTTTTTCCTTTTTTTTTTTGCCTTTTTTTCCCCCTTCCATCGCTGAATAGATTCATTCCCAATTTGGGTAAGGCTGCAACCTCATTTTCATCAGTCGACAAAGAGAGCTAACGGCGACGCTGCAGATTAAAGAATGCGGCAACAACGGCAACAAAGACAGCTGGAGATAGACAATCGGACATCGATACACGGCGGCAACGAGCATCGATTTAGTCAATTTAGTCCGCGTGCCCTATTTCTAGTGTTGCTCTAAGGTATTCTCCGCGTATGAATATTAATTGAATGTATTCCTGGCGTTCATTGAATGTTTATTATGTCTATTAGACAGTATATTTCGCTGAAAATTTGTATTGTATGAAATTGCTGATCCTGTTGAAACTGAGATTTCAAATTGGT
>JBBMKE010280037.1:0-13905 GCA_037834125.1 Lippia alba | reverse complement strand
ACATATATAGCATGATCAATGCATGAAAGTAAGGTCACATAAGCATGGAGGTTCCAAATATATACATACCAAGCAAAGAAATTGAGCAAAGATGGCCTTGGAGCTTGGAGGGTCACACAACAATGGAGCTTGAGGCTTGGCTTCTTTCTCTCTTTTCCAAGGGCTGAAAATCAGTTTTGGGGGGAGAGGGAGTACCAGTTGGGGCAAGAAAAGGGAAGAATATTTGTCAACAATTTAGGCTTTGGGTCCCACTTAGGCTTATAGGTGTGCATTCTTGTACGTATACTTATTGGTTGGATATTTCGGTCGAAAATGGTTACGGATAGCTCAAGACCAACACAAAACACGTAGACAAGTTCTCAAATCACATTAGACACATAAACACGCTCAAAAACCGAAAATCACAAAACACGTAACAAGCAAGCACAAAGAAATCACGTTTCACGTACGTTCAAATAATTCACGTAAATCACGTAATTTCAAATAATTCAAGTAATCCAATTAAGAAAGAAATAAGAAAAGAGGGTAAACAACAAATAAATCACACAATTAATTAATTAAAACGCGCACATAATGCGTACCTGTCCGTCCGGCAGGTCGGGGTGTCACAGTATTTTATATTTTTATGTATGTATTTTCATTTACATTATTCACTTTAAATATTTTATTTTTATACAATAATATAGTTCCAAATATATGTTTTGATTGTTTCTTTATTTGAATATTTCTATAATTTGAATGTTTACTTATTGTATATGGTTCGAAGGGGAGATTTCATATATATAAACTTTTTTATTTGTAGTTTACAAAATTAAATTGATTCATTAAAAAACTATTATATTTATTTAATCAAATTGGATACTTTTAATATTTTAATTTATTCAATAAACATAATAACTAAATTTTTATTTAAATAAATTAAATAATAAACGTGCAATGCACGTTAATTTAACTAGTAAATTCAAATTTACGGGAAATACCTTGAGGGTAATTTCTTTATGCTCTGTGATTATTATTTAACTTATAAAAAGGAACTATCATCAAGTTTCACTAATCTATTGCTTTATAACTTTAATTTCTAATTTAACTTTAAAAGAATATATTATTTTTCCAACTCCTCAATTTATAAAAAATACATACATATGCTGCCACTTTTTGCAAATTAAATACAATTATTTATTTCTAAAATATTTACAAATAGTTTCTATGTTTTAATTTCTAAATTACATAATAATAAATTTCTTTGAATAGAATTATCTCATCTATAGTAAATATATTATGTTACAAGGTAAATACGATATCTATAATAAATGAGAGAATTAGTTACTGTAGTGGATTCTGCTATAGAAAAAAGAAAACAAGGCAAATTTGAATATTAACGGTAGCGAACTTTCGATACGTCCCGTTAGAGAATACAGTTAAGGAACCTTTTCTTTTTTCTCTTTTTTTTTTTGTTGTTAGTTTCAAAAATAATTCCATACAAGTGTGAATTTTAAATCCACGAATTTTTTTTTTTACCACCAGCCAAACCAGCCGGACTACAACGACTCAGCTAAAACAAGGTCTGAAATGTAAACAGGAAAATCAGACGAACCAACGCAGGCCGAAGATGCATTCCTAGCTAACTTGTGGGCTATAATATTATCACCATGCTTAATTAATAGAAGAGAATCTAACACCGAAAATGAATTGAGCATTTCCTTGATGTCAGAGATTATGTTGCCAACCAACGAGAAGTCATCTTCCTCACTTTGAATTCGAGCCAGCACATTACATTTGTCCCCCTCCAAAATCACCCTTCTCCAACCAAAATCCTGAGCCAATTTAACTGCCGAGAGGGTCGCCATCATTTCAGAAACAAAGGGATCTGAAACATTGGCCTTTCTATCGTCTCCCACCCAACACAATTACCTCGAGAGTCCCGAGCAATGACACCAATACAACAGCATCCGGGTCTTTGAAAATGATACCGTCAAAGTTAAGTTTAATCCAATTGCCATTTGGTTTGCTCCAACTAACCGACACATTCCCACCATGACTGTCAAAAGCTTAATCATCGACCGTCTGTGGAGGAGAGGCGAACTCGAACGCTGCATTCACCAAATGATGAGGCTGCTTCACTTCCCTCTCCGCCCCTTCCTATTCCGATGGTCCCAAATGACCCAAAGAAGGGCTGCTAACTTCCTCGCCTCGCCAACATCTATGATCGTCAAAGCTCTATTCAAGCCGTCTTGAAATTACCGACTAAGGCTGAAATAGCTCTACGAAATGTTTGAGATTGTAAATGGGCACTCAACCAGAGCATGTGCCATATCTTCGTCCCTCTCACCACAGTGAACACACGGCAAACCAACACCACAATGTTGCCCGCCTCATATTTACTCCCGTAGGGAGAATATTCTGACAACATCTCCAAATAAAATTATGTAGCTTTGGTTGCATTCCAATATTCTAAATTTGTTTCTGAACCTTATGTTGATCCGAATGAGAGGAGAAAGGTCTTACCCTATCCGCCAGATTCAGCGCAATGGTACGCACTTTTAACCGAGAAGTTCCCCGAATTGTTAGGCCACATATCAAAGTATCCTCTCTGCTCCTCTCCCCCAGCGAAATACTTAGTATGGAACTAGCATCTTCATCCGAAAAAACTGCCCTCACCTTCTCCTCATCCCAAGCTACAAGCCCCTCCTTAAACAAGTCAGAAACCCACATAGAATAAAGGGTTCTTCCTTCTACGAACCGCGATCGGAAATCTAACCCCTTCTAGTCAATCTATCCATCCAAATATGTATTTTGGTGCCATTCCCCGACTCTCCACCGAGTTCCTGCTGCCAAGAGGTATCTAGCCGAATGGAGGCTCCTCCATGTGCGACGGGGACCGACCAAAAGGGGCATCCCAAACACTCGAATGCGAAAAGTAACGGGCTTTCAAGATGTGGCTAATGAGACTATTAGAAAACCGAATCAATCTCCATAGTTGTTTGGCTAACATAGCCAGATTAAAGAACTTGATCCGGCGAAAATCCAATCCTCTAACAAACTTATTTCTATAAAGTCGTTCCCACGAAAGCCAATATAGTCTTCTCTTATCTCGATCATGCCACCAAAAACTCGAGATTGCTGAATCAATCTCTTCAATAAAATAATCCGGCATCAAGAAACAATTTAAGGTATAAGAAGGTATAGCCTACAATACCAACTTGATAAGAACTTATTTCCCAGCTTTGGAGAGGAATTTCTCAAACAAACCTTGAATGCATTTCCTGTACCATCCCAAATGAAAGGCACCACATCCCCCACACTATGACCCGACACATGTATGAAATGAAAAACCCGCACACGTACTAAGTCAAAGCGAACGAGTGACAAACAAAAATCCAATCTAGGCTAGGCGGTACCTAAACCCTGCACAACAAGATATGCAAAACCTGTATGCGGAAGCGATGCAAAAATACGAACTATCAAAAACCTTCAAACATCAAACAAAACAAAACAGTTCATATCAATCAACAGTACGGCTTCATCTATTCCAGCCACTTGTCCTATAACCTGTCCTGATAGCAACCTGTCAAATCATGCAATCGCATACTCACATGCAATGGCCAGGGCCAACAAGAATTAAAACATTCGAATCACATGCAGACTTGGGCTCACAGGCCTCTTTTAAAGCGTAAAAACAAAACCTGACAAGGGTAACAGCAAGCCTGGAAAGGGTAATTTAAACATTAAACAATGCCGGCACCGCCACTAATTGAACATAATTATACAATTTACAACATAAGCGAATTCAAATGAATGAAATACATAAACAAAATTCAAAAGACATAACTGACTCAAACAAAACAACAGACTCAACTTAAACCGCATAGCTCGAACCAAAACCAGCACCTGCAATTGAAGGGGGAAAGGGAGATGGGTTAGTCTAACGGCTCGACTGAGTGTTGGCTGAACATACTCACACTATACATAATATGGAGCAGAGCACATAACAAACCAAAGACTATGAACCGGGATTAGGGTTTTGCAAACCAAAACTATTTTCAAACCAAACTCAAATTCATACTTATACTTATCGTATTCAAATCAAACGTATACTTATGCTTATCTTACTCAAAACATAACATATTAAAGCTTAAAGAAAGATCCTATCCCGTTTCATAATCAACGTAACATAATATAACTTATACCCGGCGAGTACGGGTCTCCCACCTACTTCCATAACAGACATAAGCAAAACCAAAATACTCACAAATTAATCCATCCTCCACACCACGGCGTTTGGGAATCAAACCCTCACCGCCTACATACATATGTATGAGGGGTAGCTAACGCACAACGTACTCGGAGCATCACGCTTCATCAACCTCCTGGAATCGTGTGTGGTAATATGAATAGGAATCATTACAGGTATATCTCGACGGCCCTTGCCGTCCCGAGGGTTCTTTCCCACAACTCCCAGGGCCCAAACAAATCAAATCATATCAAATTCCCATATTTCAGGGCAAACCTCGCTTAGAACAGACTTAACAAAACATAACTTACCTACTTTATTGAGCAAACCATACCTTGCAACTTAACATATGCTATAACGTACCTCTCCATGTCATCCAAATCTAAAGCTGACTCGAAGACACACGATTTGGAGCATAGCCTTGTTGCAAAATATTTCAAGCTTACATATGCTCGTACATATAATTTAAAACTCTCCTCGTATGACAAAGCCATACACATATCTTATATAAACACATATCTGTTATATAAATATAATAGAATAATCGCATGCAGGCTAAAAATGAGCACAAAGAGTTATAGGTCGCTTTAATTAATATAAAAATCCTAAAACCTCACCTTTCACCGACGAGAATAGAAACGAGAGCAAAGAAGTCCCACAAAAACCCAAACAGCTGACAGACACGCCCTAAAGAACCCCTGAATGATTGAGTATAACAAAAATAAGATTCAGACTCAAACCACAACTACAAAGACGCACGACAATGCTCAAACGCTTAAAATATGCAATCACATAGGCAGAGTTCAAATTCATATTCATTTCATCTAAAACAAGTCATCATATAGTTCAATAAAATCATATTGCATATTCGGACATGTTTATGTGCACAATTAATGTGAATAGGAGAAATAGAAAGGAAATACAAATCATTATTTCATATTAATCCACTCATTGTCTATCCAATTCATACATGTACGATTAAATCATCTCTTAAATGTGAAAGTCTCTAATAAAATCATATAAGATTAATTTAAATCCAATTATCATCTAATAGGTTCATAATCAACTTAGGTAAGTAAATTTAATTATAAGACTTTCAAAGTTAATCATTCACGGCATAATAATCTATCTTTTTACTTAAATCAAAATTAGATATTCATTTCTCAATTAATAAAGCTTAACTAATTCAAGTCATACAATTTACAATTTCTAAAATTACAAAACACCCCCTGTAAGAACTAAATTCAATCTAGTGGAATGAAACGAGATTAATATCTACAACGAATCATAAACTCATTCATTCCATAATTCGTTACATATTTCCAGAAATCATACCACACTATTCATTAACTTATCAAGTATACATTAAGGGATTTACAATTAAAAACAATGAACAATTAATACAATTTCGACATATCGGGCTTCAATTTACAATTCAATTCATCAATATAAATCACATTTCATTAAATACGTAATTTCATATACATCGGGATACATTCCAATCAACAAATCCAACAATAAACTAATTATTCACAATTATGACAATTAAATCAAATGATCTTTAACTACACAAATAAATTCGTAGAAAATAAACCAAACGTCCAAACGATGAACGGAAAGTGGCGTTAGACTCACCACAATGAAAGGAATACCGTTGAATGAAAAATGTTGAAAGGTCAATGCCGGAAGTCGTCGGAACGTGGCTGACAGTCGCCAAAAAACCACCTCCGATGGCCGGAAAAATCCCAAAAAAAACCCAAACGTACGTCTCAGAGAGCTCAACAAAACCCATCAATCCAATTCTTAAAATAATCAACCCACCGGATTTAATTGGAGAGAACCGAATACGAAACCCTAGAGCTAAGAATCAAAATTAAATCCAAACTGCTTGACAAAAATGAAATCCAAACGTACCAATGTGAAGCCCATGATGAGAACTTAGAAAGCCCCAAGAAATTAACCAGAAAAAGTCGCCAAAAGTGGCAGCAATTGAACCCCATGCGCCGCCACTGGCCGCCGTCAAAACTACTGCTGCTTGAGCTGCCACCACCACGGAAAGCTCGGCCTCAATCATACGAACAACTTTTCTGAACAAGTCGTTGCCAGAATGTCGCCGGAAAAGCTCCAAATCAGCCACCAAAACCGCGCCACCGCTGCCTTGCCGGAATGGCCATCTCCGCCACGATTTACCCCAAACCAACACCGGAAATGAACTCAGGACGTCGAAATATGAGGGAAGCCATCAAAGTCTGCCGGAAAAAGCCTGCGGTGGCTGGCATTGGTGGTGCTGCAGTAATGCGCCACCGTGTGTTGGGTTTCAGGTGGCGCGTGGGCCACCACAGCCGAGCCTTACGCCGCGCTGTCGATGGGAAATGGAATGCTGGGACTTCGCACTGCATTCCCATACTTCAACTGCTGCTAAACACCGCTAGAGATCACCGATAATGGGCAACGAAGTGGCGAGGGTAATTTCTGCCACCAGCAACTCGCTGTAGCGCCACCACCACTAATTGTCGGATGATGATTCTTATACCATTGAAACCGCATCGTCGAGTTGATTCAAAATAACTCTTCGTTTGTCGGAAACCGTCAAGAAATGAGGGAGATTGAAATTGTGTGTGCGTGTGTATCGTGTGTGTGTGGAGTCGGGCGAGAGAGAGAGAAAGCCGATGGAGGAGAGAGAAAAGGTCGCAGCGTTCTGATTGGTTCAAAAAGGGAATTCGGATATTTACTCCGAGTTCGAACGATTAAAAAGGACGTAGAACGAGCAACAAAGTTAGAATTGGACAAACCTAGAGTCTACAGACTCGTTTCGATGCCCCGGACGTGGTCAAATTTGTCGAACTCTTATCCGAACAAGAAATGACTATAAGACCCCTAAAAGAGAAAATTGCATATAGGCCCCTAAACTCTTAAAGAGTTAGAAATAGGGCCCCACAATGCACGAAGTCACAGAATTAAAGCAATTACAACACGTTAAACAACAAATAAGAGAAAATTAATCAATTAAAACACATAAGGCAGTTAACACATGGTGCCAGCTCAGTCGATCGAAGAATCGGGGTGTCACATTTCCTAATACGATCAATGATATCCGAGAATGCACTCTTCTTCGACCTTCCAATTCCTACTGAAAGTCCCAGATATCAATCAAATCTCTCCACTCGCCGAACACCCAACAAATTCATTAATTCCTCTTGCATTTCCATCTGAACGTTACCACTAAAAATCACCAATGACTTACTACCATTCATCAATTGCCCCAAAACTTTCCCATACGTCTCAAGAACTTCCAATAGCCCCATGATAGCCTACACATTAGCAACCCCACATATCATCGTATCATCAGCAAAAATGAGGTGGGATAGCTGAGGTGCACCCCGACACACTGCCACCCCCTTGAGCGTCTCACTCTGTTCTTTCACCTGCAGAAGAGCCAAGAACACCTCTATGCAGAGAAGGAACAAGTAAGGAGAGAGGGTCTCTCCCTTTCGCAGACCCCTCTCCGGGACCAAAGAACCGACACAACCACTTTACAAAAATGAATATGAGATAGTAGTATTGCAAGTCAAGATACAGAAAATGAGAAAATCAAAAAATCCTAACCTGACCAGTAAACGTTCAAGGAATCGCCATTCAAAGCGGTTATAAGCCTTACTCATATCTAGTTTAAGGTTGAAAAAAGTGATTAATTTCATAAGCAACTATATGAGATGATTGGAAATGAAAGCGGACTGGGTGGGAGAAATTAACTTGTTGAGGAGGGGTTTAATACGGTTTGCTATCACTTTGGAAGCAATCTTATACACTACTTTACAAAGGCTAATGGGAGGAAATTGAATGATAAGTTCCGGAGATTTGCATTTCGAAATAAGAACAACGTGGGTGAAGTTGAGTTTCTTGTCAAAATGACCTTTGTTAAGAACATCACAAACACAAGACACCACATTACGACCAACCACCGATGTTGAAAGAAATACTGGGGGGAAACTATCAGGAACAGGGGATTTCAGGGGATACATATTCTTAAGAGCAACAATTACCTCGCGTTCGGTGAAGGGAAGCGAAAGTGACTGTTTCATTCCTATATCCACCCTTGGTTGAAGAGCCTTCAGTACCTCATCAATAAAAGCAACATCACACTAGTTAGATTTCAAAATATTCCCAAAATACTGTTCAATCACCCGCTGAATGTCCTCCTGGGAACTGCAAATACGACCATCATCATTTTTAAGGGATTCTATCTGATTAATTTTCTCCCTAAACTTAGCCCTAGCGTGGAAAAATTTCGTATTCCAATCCCTCTCCTTAAGTCACTCCACATTTTTCCTCTGTTTCCACATGAGTTCTTCTTGAGTAAGAATCTCATTAATCTACCTACGAATGATACGTTCCTCCTCCTTAGACTCGACGGTAATAGTGGAATTTCAAAGAACTTGTAGTCGTTGTTCCAACTTCTTAATACCATGATTTCTCATCCTGCGTTCATTATCCCTCCAGTTTAACAGCTTCAACTTGCAAGACTCAACATTATGAATAACTGCATCCATAGGAATAGGCGCACAAGATCTTAGCCACGACTCCTCAACTATAAGCCTACAATTATCCGCCCGAACCCAAGTAGCTTCAAAACGAAATAGACGACTGCTACAAGAAATCTGCGCACCAGTCAGCATGGTGAGAATGGATTAATGGTCCCTACACGAAGCAAACCGATGTTTGACCTTAGCATCGAGAAATAACTCCCGCCAGCCATCAGACGCAGTCGACCTGTCCAAACGGGCACGTGGAGTCTCTAGATCAGTCATATTCTTGATCCAAATGAACGAAAAACCACAAAAACCCAAATCAGCTAGACCTGAATCAGCAAGAGCCCTAGCAAAGGCATACATCTGAGAATACGTTCGATCATTACCTCCGTCTTTCTCTGAATTATTGAGGATTTCATTGAAGTACCCGTTAACCAACAAAGAAAGAGAGGATTGCCCAGCAAGATTTCATAGAAGGTCCCAAGTAATATGTCTATTTTGCCTTTCCGGAGCGCCATAGAAACTAGTGAATCTCCATTTTCCATTACATCCCAAATCCTTCACAGAAACGTCAATGTGGAATTTTAGAAAACTGCAAAGAGAAATATCAATAGCCCTCCTCCACAATAAAGCAAGACCGCACTCGAGCCTACTGAGTCTACACAAATACCATTTAAATTGAACAACGATTTCCATCTTTCTATCCTTCTCTGCTTACATCTCATTTCTGACAGAAAGATAGTCGAGGGGTTATGATCTCTGATAAGAGACAGGAGATTATGGACCCGCCAGGGACCCCTGGTGTGATGCTCCGATCATTCGGACGTACAAGCATGACGTGCGTGACATTATTTGCACAATTTAAATTCATTTAATTATGTAACTATATGATTTATATTGCTATTACTTGAAATAATTATCAATATGATTTATGTGACTAAGTGGAATATGTGACTTGATTGAACTAAATGAACGTATAATGATTTGCGCATGAATGTTGTGATTGGGGGCCGATTTTCTTGCGTATTAATTTGGAAATTTGTGGAATTTGAGCATGTGTTGGATATGCGTATCTTGAGTGTGTACATGTGTTTGTGCATCGATTTTAGATTTATTTGGCATACATACGCATTTTAGTTTAAGTTAGTGATGAAAAGGGGGTTAAAGAGCACTTAACGCACCTTTCGTTTCGGCATGCATATCTTGAGCTCGGGAATTCGGATTCAAATTCCGTCACCTCCATTGAACTCGAATCGACGATTCGGATTTGATGGGACTAGCCTCATATTTTTCTAAAATTGTTCAGATCCTCGAAATTTGCCCGGAACTCACCCCATCACCCTAATTTCGGTCATAATGACCTTTATACACTAAAAATGCCATAACTCTTTCATTTTAAGTCCAAATTAGGTGATTCTTGGGCCCACATGCTCCTTACTTAATATTCTATCAGCCATTATACCTTACATTCCAAAATTAATCTCCAAGTTAAAGGAAAGAAGCAGAAACTGAGCCTGTGACGCCCGAGCGTGGGTCATTCACATCCCCCACACCCAAACCCGAACCCACATATGAAATGGAAGTCCATAAATGGATCTAAGTATAAGCGATCGGGGATCTACACACATACACTAAGCTAAGCGGGGCTAGACAAGACAGAACGCGCGAAATAATTAATCAAAAGCGAAAGCGGAAATAAGATCATGCGTAGAACCAACATAAATCCATATACAATGCCACACCGGGCTAAAATAGACAATTATACAATCTCCAAATGGCATGAATAAAGAGTACAAGTAACTCAAGGAAAAAGTAAATTGATGCAACCCGACTATACAAGCTAGTATGACCCAAAAGACGCACTTTCCCGCCTAGCTCGAGCAACCTGCACTAAGGTGGGAAAAGAAAAGGGGTCAGTCTAATGGCTCGACTGAGTGAGGGGGCTAAACGTACACCCACACGTAAATACATATAGAGCAAAGCACATAGGATCAAATGGGAGCAATCATGAACCCAGTTAGGTTTTTACATTCCAAATCATTTACCCAAAAGATACATAATAAATACTTAAATCAAAGTCCTATCTCGATTCATAATCACCAATACAAAGGAATCAAAAGTCCAGCGAGAACGGACTACCCCTAACTCCGGGAATCAAATAAACTCATAAATTCATAATTCAATTCATCCTCGACTTTATGGCATTCCGGAGTCAAACCCTCTCCACCCATATTAATTCAAATACAGCGGGGTAGCTAACCCACACCATGCCTTCCCCTGTTATTCACCGAGGGCTCAAAGAACTATGTCTTCTCCATCTCCCTCAGAGTCGCACATAGCACGTCAAAGGAGTGTGTTCACAGGGGTGATAACCAGCGATCCCAAAGCCGCACCGGGTCTCCCTTACCCACACCTCTGGGGCCTAAAATTTCAAATCATACCATAACCCATCTTTCAGGGACAACTCGCTAGATTCAAAATAAACTTACCAAAAGATTCAAAAACATAAGCTTACATATACTTGTAATTATACCGATTTCCAAAACCCCAAAGGTGATTCATAAGATTCATACTCATAGCATAAACATTCATATTTATTCGTATAGATATAATACCACATGCGGTGTGACGCCCCGCTCCACAGTTTTCCAGGTATGGCATCACACATGAGTTTAATTCTAGAATTTCGTGAATATATGATTAGCGTGCATACGTGTCAACGTGGATTTAATTTTTAATACGTGCGCATTAGAATTTAATTTATTGTTCTTGGGCTCAATCGCCCAATATTTGCCGATTAGGATACCTAATTTTAATTAGGGTGTTTTAGCCCTCGTGGCTATTTTGAGCTCGGGAATTCGAATTCGAATTCTAACCCCATCATTGAATTCGTTTCGACGATTCGGATTTAATGAAATTAACCGTTTAATTTTCTAAAGCCATTTGATAGCCCTACCGTTTTAAAATCCGATCCGTTTGGACCGGATCCTTTTTGACCCGACCCGTTTTAGTCCTTAAAGGGCTGAAAATATCAGCCCTTTCTCCCTCATTCTTCACGTGAGGCAAGGGAAGAGAGAAAGAGAAGAGAAAGCCTCCCCCCTCTTGGCCTTCAAGCTTTGGCTCAAGCTTATGCCCCATTCGACCATTCAATTGAAGAACCAAGGTAACCATTGTATCCCTCTCATTACGTGCTTCGATTCTACGTGCCATTTATGCCTTGATTTTATGCCTATGTGATTTGGGGAAGATGAATGAATAGTGAAGGTTTCGTATTTTAGGTGCTCGGGCTCGTCTCGGAGTCCAATTTGTGCTCTTATGTGTTCTATATGTGTTATTGGATGTTATATATTTATTTTGGGGTGTTTCTTGGGGTGTTGGATGGTTTTTGGCAAGCTTGGAACCCTTCCCGCATTGAAATCGCCATGGCTGAAAAGCTCGGTCGCGGCTGCGACCGATTTATGCCTAAAAATGGTCGCCGCCGCGACCATCAACTCGAAAGTCTGGAAAATCTGGGTCGCGGCCGCGACCGGTTTTCAGTGTAAAATTGTAGCGGCCGCGACGTACTCATACGTGCTCGGTTTTGGCTGAAATTTTAACTGTAGAAACCTATTTAATTTTAGAACATTCTCCAATTTGTTTCACCTCAAAATTTACTGTGATTTAAGAGATATAACCGTTTCTTTTTGGTGTGGCCATTTCGCCGACAAACTGCATTGGTCCAACTTCGCGCCTACGCCATTTTCTCCTTGCTTTGAACCATGATTCGAGATACCCATCATTTTAAAGGTCTATGTGTCTAATTTCAGTTCCAATAATCAAAATCCAATTATCATTTCTCAAAATCAAGTTATGATCGTTTTTCCACAGCTTGTCCATTTTGAAAATCTCTCAGATTTTCGCCGTTTGTACTCGGAACCCTTTGTCATGTTTTCATTCCATTTTTCTCGTATCTTTCCACCTCCAAACTTGATCCTAACTTGTTTTACCATGATTATATGTATGTATTTGTTCTCATATGCACTTTATGTTACTCAAGTAATGTGAATCGTTTGCACGAAGCATGTATGCATCTTGTTATGTGACTCCACTGTATGTTATGCATTAATTGTGCACGTGAACATGTTACATGATGTATATGTGTATGTATTTGCTCTTATATGTGGAGTTATGAAGTCTTGGTGTGGAGATGATACTCTTATATGCAATATGTTGCCGAACGTACCTTAAATGCTCTTCTATGTACGTGAATGCACTTATGCTTGAATTATGAACCTTAAATGCTTGTTATTTCCTATCCTTATGATTCTTATGACTTATTTACAAGTTGATATATATGATATGCATGTCAATGTTGGATTTTGTCTTGAATGGAAGTAATGAATAAAAGATATGCATTTAAATGAACACGAATGAATTAAAGAATGAAAGAAGGATTGAAGTTGTGCTTGAATGCATGTCATACCATTCTTAAGCATATGCCGAGCGTCTATTTGGTTCATTTTGAGTCTAAGTCTCGTGTCTATGTTTCCAGTTGGCTCAGGTACATCCGGGGTGGTGTTTCGTGGCCGTGTTGATTCCGGGGTGAATCACAAGTGTTGCTTTTGGTTTCTTCGGTACAAGGTGAGGTTAGGTTATAGTTAAACCCTATCAAATATGCCCTGTTTTATGTATGCGAACTATAACCTTTACTATACGTAAATATGTGCGAGATATGAACTCATGAATGAAAATACGCTTTCAAGTATGATGAGCAATGTACAAGCCTATGTATGCTTGATTTGATTAATTGTTCATGATTGGTAACGCTAAACCACGCTCCAAACCGTGTGCCTCGTATGAGCCGGAAGCTGGGAGCAAAGGAGTAAGCTAAGGATTTGACACGGAGAGGTATGTTAAGCGTGGTTTTGGCAAGGTAAAGCTTGTACTTCATGAATGTTATGTTTATTATGTTTATGACTAGTAGCGGGTTAGGTTACCGATTGATTGATTGATTGATTGATTGGGGGCCCTGGGACTTAGTGTGCTTGGTGATCCGGGGAGGCATCGGGCCGACGGTGAACCCTGCATGCTAGTCCCACCTGATGCGGTGATACCGGACTCCGCCAGGAGGTTTGGCGGGGAAGGGGAGCCGAGCGCCACTGGGGG
>JBBMKE010279714.1:0-13908 GCA_037834125.1 Lippia alba | reverse complement strand
GTATTTATAGAATTGAGTTGTTTTCTTCTTTCTCTTTCTTTCTTTATTAATTTAATTTGCATTTTACAGTTAGTAAATGATAGAAAGTTTTTGTAAATTTTGCTATCAAATTCACCATATAGATAAAGATTAAAATATATTTATTTTAGTTTTTTAGTGAAATACAAATTGCATCCAGTTTTTATGCACGCAGGGACAGCGTTGCAACGGTAACTAGTATGTGTAATATGTAGGGATCAATTTTTTTTTTCTTTTTTGAGGACCAGACGCCCTGAGGGGCTACATTATTCAGACTCAGCAGAAGTTAAATCAGCAACAAAAAAAAGGAAATCAGAAGACCCAATGCAAGCCGAAGCTGCATTCCTAGCTAACTTGTGGGCTACTTTATTAGCATCACGACGAATAGAAGAAAAATGAAACTCCTCAAAAGAGGTGGAACAAATAGCAACGATGTCAGCCACTATGTTGCACACTAAGGAAAGATCTGGCTCAGAACTCGAAAGCTGGTTCACAAGATTCAAGTAATCCCCCTCGATCACCACCTTTGTCCAACCAAAATCCCTCCCTAGTTTAGTAGCCAAGAGAATTGCCATCGCCTCAAACACCAAAGGATCAGTTTGATGAGCCTTTATATCGGTTTCCCAAGCCACACAAACACCATCACTCCCCCGCGCCACCACCCCAATTCCAATGGCAGTCGCTTCCCGAAATACTGCTCCATCATAGTTCACCTTTATCCACCCCTCAGCGGGCTTTCTCCAAACAGCGTCTGGATTAGCCTGTCTTACAACATTCACTTCATCCTCTACCGTCGGCAGCGAGGTGGAATAAGTTATCGCTGCATTGATAACGTCTAGCGGCTTCATAACCTTCCCATCATGTTTCTGAGCATTTCGATTGTTCCACAAACACCACATGATAGCTACCATCTTCCTTCCCTCTTCCTCCCCAAACTCATCCAAAGCTCGTCGGATCCCATCGCCAAAATTGACCGGCATCGGTTTGAATGACATGCCATCTCAAGTCCAACAAAGCCTATACTTGCCTCGCAAAAGGACAGAGGAACAAGATATGGGATAGATTTTCACCTCCTTCCCCATACACCACACAGGTATCAACCTCCGCACACCGATGACAAACAAGATTCACTGCCGTAGAAAGTATATTTTGTGAACAACACCACAAAAAGCACTTCAGCTTAGGGATCACCTCCACATTCCAAATCTGCTTCCAAGGCCCTCTCCACTACCCATAACTGCTGGCACTTAACTCTTCTCTGAAATAGACACCGTAAGTTTATATGCACTTCGAACCGAAAAAGCCAAACGAGTGAGTCTGGACGCCTCGAATATCCTAGTGGTATCTTGAGAATCTAAGCCGCTTCCTCCTTCACAAATACGTTACAAGTAAGTTGATCGTCCCACTCCAACAAATTCGGTTTCAAAAGCTCACTAACCTTCTCCGGAACAATGGTAGCTTGAGCATTGAATCGCGGCCGGAAGTTAGGAATATCCAGCACCCAACGGTCTCGCCAAACATGGATGTCCCTTCCATCTCCAACTCCCCATCGTGTTCCATGTGCAATGATGTACCGAGCCTCGTGGAGGCTCCGCCAGGCATAGGAAAGATTACGGCCTAACGGGGCGTTCCACGGCTCTGAATGAGGAAAATACCTTGCCTTCATAATTCTCGAGAGTAGAGTATACTTATTCTTGCAACAAACTTAATCCTTGCTAAATTGAATAGTTACATCTCACGAAAACCTAATCCTCCAACAAACTTACTCTTGCACAGGCTTTCCCCTCTAACCCAATGGAGTCGCTTCTTATCTCGGTCATTCCACCAAAAGTTAGAAAGAATTGAATCAATCTCTTTCAAAAGAGCATCCAACAAAAGAAAATAATTAAAAATGAAGGAAGAGATCGCTTGTAGCACTAATTTGATGAGTACTACTTTTCCAACTTTCGAGATAAATTTTTCCGAGTAATCGGAGGCCTTTTCCTTGATTTTATACACAATATTTGAGAAAACCACTCTCTTAGACCGCCAACCGCCGAGGGTACCCAAATACTTATCAAGACTATCCACTCGACGAACTCCCAATAAACCCGCCATATCATCCGCCTCTTCTCTAACCACGTTAGGACTGAATATTATGGACAATTTCACACCATTCACTTCCTGCCCCGAAAATCGACCATAATCACTCAAAATATTCTTAATACAAGTCATTGCCTCCATCGAAGCTTTTCCACACACTATCGTTATTGGAAAATACGAAAAGTAAACGCAGCGGAATTTAAAAATTTTTCCATATAAGAAGACCGAAAACTCTCGATTATCGTATTGGATTGTAGTTTCAAGAAACTCACATTGGTTGAGGCTTTCTTGTGATGCTAGTACTGCCTACTAGACGCCCTTCGTGCAGAATTGTCCCTCGAACGGCCTTCGATAGATCCCCAAATCAGCGATCCTCTAACGGTATCCACACCAGTCGCAAAACACGATCAAGCTAGGGAGAATGCTAGTTCTATGGCTTGTGTTTTTGGCTAGGAAACCTGTAATTTGAAAACCTTTTCTTTTTTTTTTTGATTTTCCTCAAAGACACGTAACACTTCAAGAGCGTTGGGCTAAAGAATAAGAGAGCACCCCCACTAGTATTTATACTAGTGGGGTTCAAACCCCATGGGGTTTTTCTAACCCTAGATGGATTCTTTTCTTGCTCACTAATTAACTAACTTAATTAATTAATTTAATTGGAAATAAGTCTTTGACTTATTCACCAAGTCTTTGCAAGAATCAAACTCTCTTTCCTACAATAGGAAGCTGGACTTTTCAATTTTCCTAAAGTTAAAGCCTCCTACAATAAATATGTGTATATTGCATGGATGAATTTTTTATTTTATTCATTACATTAATGGAAGGATAGAACCAACCCTAAAAAAATTTTAATGGAGTAAAGGAATCACAAACAGTTCATAACATTCAGGGATTAAATTGTAATTTTCAAATAAAGATAGACTACGTTGTAATTTCCCTATCTAGCAGGATAGTCAGATATAATCATCTCAAGATAAATGAAGGCACATTAGAATAAGTTAAGCACATAATACAATGCATGGAAAATATTTACCATTTTGTCTGACAAATGAATATTAATTATCCGATCGGTTTGCATTGTCCACTTGGATTTATAGTACTCATGATTCCATATTGATTAGTTTGATAACTTTGGTACTGCAAATTTAAATTTGAATATAAAACTCCCCTTACTCAACCTAATGAAGAGATTTTTGGGTAAACATTTTATTGGGTTAGCATTTTTCCCAATTCATATTGTCGAAGTAGTTATACAATTTCTGCGACAAATTGAATTTCCGGCGAAAATCGGACTAACATTTAAATTTTTAAAAGTTATAGGATGTAATTGTGAAAAATCATTCCGAAAGAACTAAATTGTCTAAATAAAATACTTATAGTGTCTGATCGAGCCCTTTTCCCACTTGACTCGGGAGTTAAGGAATCGGATGTTTCGAACCACTTGAATTTGTAATTGAGGGAGGCCGCCGGTCTTCTCGATGCCTGGTCGAGTAAACAGAAGGGGTGAACTAGAGGCCAACTTGGGGGACTTGGGGGTTTTACCCAGGTTGACACTCCGACGCTCAAGTCAGATATTGAGTGATAATGATCAAGTAGATTAGAGCAGTAAATGCGGTAGGTAAAACTTAACTTAGCGAAATAAATGCGGGGGGTATTTATACTAGGTAAATCCCATCATTGCGTCGACCACGTGTTACCGCCGCGTGTTGACAGGTGGCCCATTAAGGCTGTGCATTAAATGCTTGGTCGACCATTAGCGGGTGCAAAAACGCTGACGCGTGGCAAGAGGTCGATCGACTCGGGTGAAGACGCGGTAATTTTGCTGGGTAAGGGAAAAGGTGTTCGTGGTTCAACTCGAACGCTAACTCGGGTTGGAGATATGACACGTGTCTGACTCCTATAGGCCCACGTGTCAGATAAGTGTCGTAATCTCTATAAACATATATATCTTTTAAGCGAATTATAAATGCAATAAATACGAAATATCGATAATATAGATGAAATACAGACCTAATACATACAAGAATATCTCATATATTATATATCTCTAGTGTCACAAAAAGCATTTTAATAAAAGGTTCCCAATAATTATATATCAAAAAATTTATCTAATTATTCTATGTGATTTATAGAAAAGTTCACATTTTTTAAAGTCATTATATGTAAAATATTAGACCATAGCTTAATTTTTAATTTTGAATGACACATATGGATAACTTCCAGTGCCAGGATTCCTCCATAATGTGCTAGCAATTGATATCTGGGATTGTGCATTTGTAGGCCACCAAAGTTATCAAATTGTATAAATGTCTAATACTATGATTAGTACCATTAATCAAATGATAATCAATCATTAAAAAACTAAAAGGAAAGGACGCCACTGCTCCAATCCTATGATAGATTCTAATTTCTATTTGGGTTAAACACATATAACCCACCCTCTGTCCTTTCGCTATTTTTACACTTTTCTCTCTATTTATTTATTTTTGATACTAAAATCCCCGATTTTTGAGAAATCGCACACTTAATCATTTCTAAAAAATTTTAACAAAGCATATTAGTACGATGGTGATATCAAATGTGTTGATATGATATATCAAATTGAAGCTCTTGACGCAAGGAACACAACAATGGTCTCGAAATCAAAATCTGACAACCGACAAAGAAGAAATCATCGGTCAAAAGTGACACACGACAAACAAAGTGTTTGACGGCTAATAGGGTTGAATGGGGTATGAATTTTGTTCTCCTTGGAGAGACGAGACGATAGCGGTGGTCTTGGACTTGAATCGCCATGACAGAGGAGAAATCGATAGTCAAAGCTTGGTCAAATGGGTCAAGTGTACGATTTTTCAAAAGTTTGGGGGTTTAGTGTCAAAAATAAAATGATAGGGGGAAAGTGCAAAAACGGAGAAAAGACCGGGGGTTATATCTATTTAACCCTTTCTATGTCAATAACTCAACATGGCCTAAAAAAGAACAATATTAATTAGAAAAGGGATAAAAAGATAACCTACAACAAGTGTCCAATTATCATTTTTAAGTCTGATTAGTGATTACTTATTGAGCTGCAATCAAATTATAAAACAGTTATTAATTGATCAGTAAGGTTGTGATTTAAATTTTATCAGTTATTCTCGGTCACCAAAATTTAAGACATGTTCATCCGTCGTCGATCGATTACGAAATTTTAAACATAACATATTACGGTTAGTACTTTCATGATTGATAATTAACATTATTATAAATTTTCTTTAATTAAACAGAATTAGAATTTTCGTCAGAGGGTTGTGAAATATTTTTTACATAATGTTTGCAATAATTATTGAAAATTAAATAAAATGCAACACTAACATAGAGATTGTCGGGAAAAGTGATTTTTAGTATAAAAATAAATAAATACTTCAGGTAATGTGAGATAAATTCTCAATTGATCAGCATAATTTTTAGCAAATAGCATACTTAAAATACCTTTCAAAATATATTGTATAATTTTTGAAAAATATAATACTAAAACGTTCGAACAGTATATTTGTATTCTATTATATTATATTTTTATGAGAAATAAAGTGAAATTATTTTAAATTGGTGGAAATTTATTTCAAACTCCTATAAAAACCTAAAATGGAAAGATATATAGTTATATATAGAGCCTATATATGACTTTGACCTTTGACCAAACAGTTAAATAAAGAACTTTTGTTAGAGTTGTCGGATTTTTAAGAAAAGAAAAAAAAAAGAAAGAGAACAGTTTTTTGAGAAAATTAAGGTGAAACTCAATTTTATACTAAACTATGAAGGTCAATAATGTTGTAAATTAATTTTTGAAGGGCGGGGCCAATTTTTGCATCTAGAAACTAATAAGGTCTGAAATAAATGACTCAACCGATATGCGTGTCATTCCTAATCGACTTATGTATTACCATATTAGCACCATGAATGATAAAAAATAATAATAATAATAAAAATAGAACAAGTATGCATAATATGCATAAAAATGTTTTCGAGAGGGGAGAAATTATCGTAGTTGATTTGCCCAACAACAATTAAGTTCTCTTTTTTAAAGATGACCTATTTTCTATTGAAATTATTTGTCAAACGCACTACCGACAAAGCCGTCAAGATCTCCACTATCATTGGATCCGTGAAGCATGTTATACTATCCATTTTCTAACAAATACAACGCCCTTCCGAATCCCTCGCAACCACCCCAATATCTATCGACTTATAACGTTGCAAATTAATTAGAGTTATAAAAAGACAAATTTTGAGGGGTTCAAATGACAATCACTAATTTTCAGGGGCTAAATTCACATTTTTATAAAAATTCATACAAATAAAATTCAAGGGTCATTAAATTTGCTTATTTTGCTCCATAACATAGAAGAATCCAAAACAAAAGTAAAAGAGAGAGACAAGTCAACAACAATAATTCTTTTCATGCAACATGACAGACAAAAATGCCCACAAATTTCGTGGAAAGGACAAGAACTCTCTGGTATTTTCCAAATAGTCCACAAAGATTACAAGAATCCAACAAAAACCACCCACAGAGAGATCGCATTCATACAGACTGCACAATTGTTTTACAGCCCGCAGAGATTTCATTCATGTAAAAACATACCCCTAAAAAAAAAGAATTCTCAAAGTTTTGACATGTCACGTTTTTGTGCTCAACAACTAAGCATTTGAAAAAACACGTAACCAACAATGATAACGTTAATAGATTACCCCTTTTTTTTGGCCTTATTATATCTAACATACACAACATAATATAGATATGGTGATATATATATATATATATACATATATTTAAATTTTTGATACAGTATTCATCATGAATGTCCGACGTGACACATCGTATTATAAGTTAGTAATAATAATAAAATTGTAAGAATTGAAACTTAATCATACTTTCTTTTATGATTAATGGTAATTTTGGTTGTACGAATTGATCATAAATTATTGCTTACATTTCGCATTTTCGGGCCCGTTTTTAAGCCGCGTATAGATGCATATGATTAAGCTTTGATGGTTTAATTTAACAGTAAGGGTTGTCTTGGCCGTTTTCATACAATGTCTTTTCGGACTCATTCATGTCTTGTCTTCGTCAATCATCTTTCATTCAATTATATGTTTATATATGACTAATGATATTGGTGAAATTACCATATTGCTCATGTTTCATAGAGGAAAGGGTTATTATGTCGGATTTTCTATTTCAAATCGATTTGTTATGTAAAGTTTTTTGTCGCAAATGTATATTCTAAGGTGATTATACTCAAAACTATCCATTTTTTATGTTTATTTCGAACTTTTCATTCTATTCAACGCGATAAAGACAAATTGTGTTATCGTCACTCAATTAATAGAAATATAACTACATTCTTGTTGTTGTTGTTTTCTTTTGTACTTTATACCAGTAGATCCTCTTGATCGAATAATAATTTTTTCTTGATTTTTAAAGAAAAACTTGAATTCATCCAAAAGTGTAACTGCCATTTAACCCATGTTTAATATACAAGGCAAAACAAACCCTCTAAAAAAATAAAAATTACTAATCCTAATCTGACCCGATTAAATTGATATAACAAGTGAGGAGTATTTTATATTACCGTATAATTAATGAAAATTTAGAAAAAAATAACAAATAAAATGATAATATATTATAATTGATCACGTTCAACCAAATCGAATTTAGACAAAAATTTTCCCACACCCCTAATCTTGAATAATGCAATTTAACACCCTGATCAAGAACCACAAAAGCAAACAAATCTAGTAAAATAATGAACCCACTATTCAAAAATTCAAATATTTAAACCAAATTAATCATTCCCAAACCATCATAACCCTAATAAATAGCCCTAAAAAAATCTACTCGGTGGCAGCTTCAATGATCTCAATAGGAAAAAAAGAAAGCAAAGTTATTCATGGCACTTTAAATGGCATGATATGAGAGCCCTGTCCCTTTCCCTTTATTTTAAAAGGCAGAAAATATTATGCCCATTAATTCCAGTCTATATAGGTCAGCACCTCCTCCCTGTTTTCCATTATACTCCTCTGTTTTTCCTTGAGATTCAAGAAATACGTCAGCTTTCCAAAACTGCAAAATTAGGGACAATTTCTGTTTCTCTTTGTTTTGTATCGCCATTCAATTCAAAATCTCTCTCACACACACACACAGAGAAAGAGAAGAAAAACAAACAGCGAACACCTGAATTTAATACACTTTGATAAATATTACACATTACCCCAAAAAACATTAACCCCTCCACAGCTCACACCCCCGCCAGATAATTCACTGCTGCAGCCAAATAAAACCCCACCACCAACACGCCATATAAATATATACCCACCTCCATTTCCCATTCATTTGTAATGATTTACGTTACGTTTTCCACCTCTAAACCTTCTCAAATCAATTTCCATTTCCGAATAAAACAGAGCATTTAGAGCAAAAACAGGGAAAGAAAACAAAAAAAACAGAGGAGGGAAAAAGAAATGCTGGTATCAGTGTTTCTTGCTCTGTTTCTCCCCTGTGCCGGCATGAGCGCGGTTTTCCTCGTCTACATCTGTCTCCTCTGCTACTCTGCGAGCTCCACCAATGGAAATCAAACGGTTTCAGGCCCTCTTAAGCCCGATTTGAAGAAGGGCCTCTCTGCCTCTGATCTCGAGAAATTACCGAAGGTTTCTGGAAAAGAATTGGTTTTGGGAACGGATTGCGCTGTATGTTTGGACGAAATTGAAGATGAACAACATGCGAGAATCGTTCCTGGATGCAACCATGGATTTCATCTCGAATGCGCGGATGCATGGCTGTCGAAGAACTCTATCTGCCCTGTTTGCAGGGCCAAGATCGGGCCTGAGCTTTTCGGCCCGCCGGAGAATAATCCCTGCTGAAATTTAGATTGTGAAGATTGGGTTTTTTTGGTTATTTGTGGTTTCTTTTATTTTTGTTATGTAAATTTTGGGTTTTTATTGGGTTTGTAGGACTTTTTTTTTGGGTTTTAGAGGTAGGTGGTGAATCGTGGTACAGGTTTTGAGAGGAGAACAGAGTTCATATTCATCTTCTTTAATCTTTATTATTCTATGTTATTTACGGTTCTGCTTCATTCATTGATTCTATTTTATTTTTTTCCATTTTAGTCGATATTTAATTCTTGTGATTTTTCTGAGTTAACTTTTCTACTTGGGACATTCTAGGGGTATGAAATGAAAGTTTATTATTATAATTAATTTTAGTTATATATTTTCTTTATAAAGTTCTAATGTTTGCTTGTAAATTTTATATGATCTAAGTAAATTTATCATATAATTGTATGTTATTTTAATTTTTCTCACAATCACAGATAAAATTTTAGTTCGAAGCTGTGTTTGATTGGATCCGTATTAATTAAGGGACGAGTACAGAGTTTGATCATCAAATCGGTATTAATTATTGCCAGAGTGTAAAATTATGATATATGGGCAAATTTAGTCGTGTAATTTAGTAATTTAACACGATAGTAACTTTATTATAAGTTCGAGTTTTTAAATTATAGAAATTTTTTATTTTTTATTTTTTGTTTTCACGAGACATCACTAAGTTTAGTGAATCTTCATCTCCACGGCATACCAAACCGTACATTCATGGTCCATAGTGCGTCCTACCTTAGCCAAAACGTTGGCCATAACATTTCTCTCGCGAGGTATATGTCGGAAAACTAGCTCTCACGATTTATGCAAGAAGTTACGATAATCTTTAATGATGTTTTTAAAAGGATGATTTCCTATTTTTTTTTCACGGGACCTAAATAACCACGATTGAAGAGTTGAAGTCGTGTTTGCGGACCAATAAGATATTAGAAAAGGGTAGACAAATCTTAAAAAACAAAAAAGAAAAGGGTAGAAAAAAGGAAGGTTTTTTTTTTTTGGGTAGAAAAGTAAAATATGAATGTGGGTATATTTATTTGGAAATAGGTGGTTGCCATAATGGCTTAATTTGCGTGAATAAGTTGTGTTTCAATTGCTGCACATTTATAGCCTTCATTGTTGGAGTGTGTATGAGGGCAATAACATTCGTTGGGAAAATTAACGTTTTAACAAAGTTAAGTCATTTGCTTCCCGAAAATAAGGTTTGGTGCTCTTTTGAAGGTTTTCACATTATTCGGCGATGTTTAAAAATTAAATTAATGGCATATGATTATGACACATGACGTCTCAACTTCCTTTCAATTTGGAGTTGTGTGGAAACAAAACTATACTTGTTTAAATTGCCTCAATGAAATAAATTTTGTGTGCTTCTATAGCTAAGGTAATTTTTGTACACGTCAATAAAGTACGGTCCAAGTAGTTAAATTTTTTAAAAATAATAGTGGTAAGTTCAAATTTCTCTAATTATTTTTTTTAAAATGTATACACCCCAAATAAGATTTAAATGAGAGTTATTTGTCATAAAAAAATAATAAATTAATCTCAATTGTAATTTCTCTAACCACTTGAATACGAGTGTGAGAAAAAGTTAATCTTGCTTCAAATTTTTACCCTTACATATAAAAAGTTTGTTGAGCCAAATAAAGACGCTACTCCGACTTTTATTTCCTCTACAAATGCTAAATTAATTTTTTTTACCGCTTCTAGTTTATTTTTTGAGATTCTCACAATTTTTACAGTTTATGGTTGCAATTTTATTTTTCACATTTGTCTTTCCAAAAGCAGAAACTTCTGCACAGGGCCACTGTCTATACTAGGGATGCAAACGAACCGAACCGTTCGCGAGCCTGACGAGCCGAATCAATGAAGGTTCGGGCTTGAGTTCGGGGTAAACGAACCCGAATCGAACCTTGGCTCGGTTCGTAGCCTTCACGAATCGAACTCGAACCCATTCTTTCTGAAATTTGGGTTCGCGAGTCGGCTCGCGAACCCTAATATTTTAATTAAAAAATTATATATTATATATATTATTAATTATGAAATTATTATATATTTATTTTTATTTATACTTTATATAATATATTATACTTTATGTAATATATATATGTATATATATATTATATAATATTATAATAGATTAGAGAAAAGAAAAATGAATTTAATGTTCAAATGGAAATAGATGAAAATTCAGATCTCAAAGTCACATATCCAATTCCCAAATCTCATTTCAAAACATATCATTTTCTCGAAGAACCCTAGCCGCCCCCCAAATCCTTTCTCTCTCTCCACCGTCCACCGCAGATCCACCACCGCGGTGAGGCCACCGTCCACCGCAGGTGCACCACCGTTCCAGCTATCCACCGTCGCGACGGTTGCTGCGTCGCACAACATCTTTCATCGCGAACTCAACTACATAGCAGCCATTTCGCCTCCACGACCACCACCGGCGCCGCAAGGACCACGACCCTCTCCTCCACGGCCACCCGCGCCTCACCGGTCTCACCCATTACCACCGCGGTTTAAGCCGCCAGCTCCAGGTAATATTTTCATTCTTTTTCCATTTATTTTCTTTAATTTGTTTGTTCATGATGCTTTGTACATTTGCTTCATCCCTATTTGTGCATGAGTGTTGGCATATATTTGTTCTTGGAAACATTTATAGGTTGAGGTGAGAAGGGTTCCGTCTGTATTGCACTTGAAATATACTTCTTTTTCTGTTTGGGATACTGTAATGGCCTTGTTTTCAACTTTCTGGAGTTGATTTGTACATATGCTTTTCAGTGTTCTTGGTACATATGCTTTCAATACATTTAAACTCAATTTGGTTATGGAGTATCCCTAGGAGCTTAATTTACTCTGAATTTGAGTTGCTATGCAGCTGATGATTTCTACTGTATATTGGACAATCTTGGGTTTTTTTCTTTTCTTTTCTGAAAGCATTTGTTTGAGTTTTATTCTGTTAATAATTTTTTTCTTCTTAATAATTGTAGTCTATCAAAAAATGTCTACCTCGGGTTCAAGAATTGAGTCAACAACTCCCATGACTCCTATCACATTTTCTGAAGAAGGGGAAGGAAATACAGCTGATCCTGAGCTTGAAGAACAGATGGAGGAGGTCGAAGATGACACTCAAACTGAAGAAACTCAAACTGGAGATACAGCGAGCAAAAATCCGTTTGAAAAGGCAAAAAGACCAAAAAAATCTCTGGTGTGGTCAGTTATGGAGGTGATTATAGATGACAAAGGGGTGGAGAGGTATAAATGCAAGTATTGCGGTACAACTTTTGTTAAAACAAAGTCAAGTACTACATCACACATGACTAGACATCTCAGAGTGTGTGAAAAGTACTTGGACATGGAGAGAAAGAAAAGTGCAGAAGATGCGAAGCAGCTGCGTTTGGGGTTTGGTCCTGCTAACACCACATTACCTCCATTGCAAGATGGTAAATTCGATATGGATAAGATGAAAGAAGCAGCAGCTATTATGTTGATGATGCATAACATTCCTTTCACATTTGTGGAGTTTGAGGGGTTTAATATGTTTTGCAAGCGGGGGATGCCGGAATGGAGAGGTATATCCAGAACAACAGCAAAGAAAAACTGTTTTATGGTATATGAAATGGAGAGAAGTATCTTGAAGAATGCATTAAAAAGTGTGGAAAAGATATGCTTGACAACGGACTTATGGAAATCCAAAAGTCAAAAGCTAGAGTACATGGTGATCACGGGTCATTGGGTTGATTCAGGCTGGAAGTTAAATAAACGAGTTCTCAATTTTATTCGACTTCCACCTCCTCACAACGGTGTTTCAATTGCAGATGCTGTCTTAAGGTGTGCAAATGATTGGGAAATAGAAAACAAGATCTTTACCGTCTCAGTTGATAACGCTAGTTCAAACGATGTTGCTATTAACGTGATGAGAGATTCCTTCAATAGAAACAGCCGACTCTGTGGCGGGAAGCTCTTTCATGTTAGGTGCACGGCGCATATTTTAAATCTAATAGCACAAGATGGTTTGAATGAGATCAAAAATATAATCGCTGTTGTTCGTGATAGTATCGAGTTTGTTCGGAAGTCAGAAAGTAGAGTGCTAATGTTTGCTGAACTTGCAAAACAATTGAAGTTGCCTGGAAAGAAATTGATCGATGACTGCAAAACACGGTGGAATTCAACTTACGAGATGTTGGAGATTGCCCATTCATTCAAGGAAGTATTTCCTCGATTGAAAGTTCGAGATTCAGCTTATGTGAATTGCCCACAAGATGAAGATTGGAGAAAGTTGGAGAAAGTGATTAAAATTCTGAAGGTTTTTTATTCAGCCACTAAGATCATATCTGGAAGTGACTATCCCACCTCTAATTTGTTTTTGAACGAGGTGTTTGTTGTGAAATCAGTTCTGGAAAAGAGTGCTCTAGATGAAGATAACTTTGTGAGGGAAATGGGGGATAAAATGAGGTCTAAATTTGACAAGTATTGGGGAGAAAGCAACATGTTGATGGCTATTGGAGCAATAATGGACCCAAGGATCAAGTTAAGGACATTGGAGTGTATTTTTCCTCGATTTTACAACGAATGGGAGGTTGTAGAAAGGTGTGAAGAAGTCAAGAGAACCTTATACAATCTCTTTGAGGAATATTGTGAGATGGATAAATTGAGCAAGTCCGAGAGTGTGGGTTCTAAAAGAAAGCGTCAATCAACTCAATCAAGTGGAGAATCAAATTCATTTGATTCTAGTTCGAGTACTTTTAGTGGATGGGGTTTATTTGCCACATTGGTGCAGGATACCGAGACTGTCAAACCAACGAAGAGTGAATTAGAAGTTTATTTTGAAGAAAGATGTGCAGATTACGATCCTTCACAAGCACCAAGTGATTTTGATACGTTGAGGTGGTG